>JARHVA010000023.1:3012500-3170000 GCA_037957365.1 Torreya grandis | reverse complement strand
TTACTCCTAAATTTTCATCCAAGACTTCCCACAAGATAAGTTATCTTACCTCTAAGGCAAACCTTACACAATGGCTCCTTCAAATGTAGATCTAACAAAATTATTAGTTGTAATAATGTGAAAATGAATGTTATTCTCTATTATATTGATATGATCCTTTTATATATAGTGATGTATAAGTCCTAATTCTTATGAAATTTTAGCCAATGAAGTTGGCCAACAAGAATCAGTTTTTTTTAAAAAGTTATGGTTAGGCCTTGAACTAGGTTGACCAAGTAGAATTAGTTCCATAAAATGGGATTTAAATTTTATAACATGGTTGATCCAACCAAATTAGTAGTAAAATATGGTGTTTACTTACTTATGGGATATTTGAAATGATAATTGTTCAAGGAAATGAATAAATGGGTTTTATTTTCTTAGGTAGTTAGATTAATAAGATTTGTAATGGGTTTAGGTAATGATAGAGTTGACCAACAATATTTGAAGCACTAATGGTTTACCTACCCCTTTCCCAATGTACCCTTTAATTCATACACTTAGAGAGATTTAAACTTAATAGGTTCCTACAAGAGATAAAGTGCCATTAAATGATAAAGTTTATAAATATATATAAATGTCTCTAGTATGTTGTATAGTGTTATAAACATATAATTTGGAGCAAACTAAATGAACATGAGTATAAAAAGGCATCCACTATGGAAATGAATGACTATGAAATGGATCTATATCACATAAAAAATATATTATATATGACATCATGTAAAACTTACCCCTTTACTTACTTTATACCTATTGGGCCACATTTTAAGTGATGATGGATCCTAAGGTACGGACTTGTTTCTCATCAGTGATTAGACTTAACAAGGGAACCCATAATTTTTTCACATTCACTATATCATTATCCCCATATAATATATTTACCAACAACATTATAACCCTAACACCTTATCTAAATGTTCTAAAGGTGTAGGAATTAATGTCATCATGGTCAACCCAATTTTTAGTGTCCTCTACCCAATATTTTATGGTTTCCTTAATATCATGTGTCTCATTCCACTATTGGGACATATATATGCTATATTGGATATTGGGTTCAATTAGATGGTAATAATTTCTAAAGATAAGGCCTAATATTAAATATAGCCTATGTTTTCCATAAGTGAACTGAATTAAATCATTTAGCATGAACTAGTTGTAGAATAAGTATCGACAAAGGAATACCTCTATTTTGGATGCTTCTTGGTGTAGCTATGAATTCCATATGTAAATTAGGTCTTCTAAAAAGTTAATTTCATATTGGTTATCATAAATGTTGTCAGAGACCTATTTCATTTATTCAACCACCTTGAACACTTCATTATAGTGTTTGTATATCATAATTCTAGGTGTAAATTTAGTGTGTTTGAATTCTTGATCATGTCCTAGGGTAGAAGGGGACTTAGCCATGGTAATTTTTAGTGTCTTCAATGATGATATATATATATTAGTTAGCTAATTGGAAACAAACTCATTCAAAAATATCTCAAGGTTTTTAGTTATTGATTTATACAATATCTTCCTCTAACATCGAAGGTAATAACTCAAAGTTTTAATATTATGTAAAAATATTATGTGTTTCTAAAATTAAAATTTGAGTGTGATGGATGTTTTATGTTAATACATGAATATTAACTCCAAGTGGTCTTTTGCATTTAAGTAAAAATCCCTTGCCATTAAATTTTGATTTTTAGCTTTATTTAAGATTTTATATTCCATAATGTGAGTTTGTCTATCGATGTGTAAACATCTTATGGATCATGTAGTACTAGGGTAGATCATTTTAATTCTTATTTATTGTTAATATGGAACCAAATATGTAATACATAATTTATTTTGATGACTGTATGATTTGATTGATCATATGGCTCTTGAAGTTAAGAATATTTTTCCATGTGTCACTTACAAGGTCCTTGGGTGTACAATCTCCTAGAGGGTACCATCTTCAAAGGGACTCTATAGGATTATTTTAGAGACACATGGCCCATTTTTATTTTTTGGATTTGTCAATTTGTACCATATTTATACATTTTAACATGCTACTTATCAAGAGAGTGAGGGTTTACATTCAAAGACATGTGGCTCAATTTGATTGGATAGAACTCCCATGTCATACCATTATTTGATATCTTGGTATACTTTTGTACATCATGAGATCATGAGAGTATAATAGGTTGATATTTTTTGGGTTATAATTGGCTTGAGTTCCCAAAGTGTATAATTTTTTTAATTGAGTGCGGGATGATGAGAACCTAAAAACATGTTCCCAAAGAGTTAAGTAAAATAAAATGTTTACATGAAAATTAATAAAAACTTAAAGAAAGCACCCAAATATGAGGGTGCATAGATTCATGCTATCATGAGAGTCCACATAAGTATGGGAGTCATTTTTACCCACATAAACTTGCATAGTCAACTACTTAACCATAAAAAGATTATTTCTTTGAAAAAGACAAGCATAAAATTTGTAATAATATTAGGAAACTAACTCCAATGATTTTAATGATTCCTAAATTTTAAAGTAATAAGATCACTATAGAGTGACCTTAATATGAATTTTCAAATATCAAAGGTTCAAGAATTCATTTAAAAATATATATCATTTGACCTTAAACTTTTAGAGAATAATTTTGCATTAAATTTTCTATCAAGTCATATTGAAATTTCTAAAAAAAATCATATAATTGTGGTTGTATAAATTTTGTAAAGAGAAATAGGGTTTGTAATCACAACAAAGTGCACACTTTGAGGAAGTTTCTCAACCACTATATAATAAAAATGAGGAATACATGACTTTGGATGATTATAATATAAGTAGAATTTCTATTGGAGAGTCCATCCATGGAGATATTCATAATTTTCAAGAGTCTACAATAATATTCATAAAGAGGACATATGTAGAGAATCAAAACAAGAAAAACTAGAAGAGTATATACATACACTTTCTATGTACATAAAAATGTTCCTAGTTATAAGTGACACTTCCCTATCCTCTATCCCATATTTCTACTCCAATAGATTAAATTGAAAAAAAGGCTATTACAAACATTTTCAAATATAATAGCCATAATAAAGTTATAGAGAGATGGGTTGAGTATATTCTCATCAATGGTTTGAAATTTCTTGATGAGACTAGGAAATATTATGAGATTGTGATGGATGAACATGATAAAGTGGTTGTAGATATAAAGAGTGTGAAGAAAAAACTTGGAATATCAAAGTGTCTAATGAGAGACTTGCAAGACATGGTCCATAAAAATGAGAAAGTGTTAATATATGAGGGCATATTTAGTAAGTCTAAAGAAAATAATTAATTTTTGTGGTCTCATTGTGTTGAATGGAAAATTTATGCCTTAGAAGATGCACTAGAATACATGTGCATATAAAATAGAAATTATGATGATTTAAAATCATAGATCTGCATAGATGTTTGGGCTATGCATTATGACTTATTGAAGCAAGATGAGACTAATCCATGTAAAAATGTAGCTTTAAAAGAATATTTCAAGTGAAAGAGGAGTTATTTGAATTAGATAATTTCAACATGGAAGTAATGAGAAATAAAAGTGACATCTATAGTACCATCAGTGAATCAAGTAAAAGTATCCCCCAAACTTATTCAAAGGAATTGATGATGCAACAAGGACTATGTACACTTGGCTTATTTTTTGGCTTAAACCATAATTATAAAACATGAAGGAATTTTTACACAATGTATAATTTTAGAGTTTACAGATTAAAGTCAGCCCAAACTAAAGATCAAGGTGCATCTATAGTAGTAGCTAGAAGGATTCTCAACCTATAAAACTTTCTCTCTTTAGATGACTTCTTCATTTTCTTTCTCCTCTTGTTTTATTTCTAAATTGTACTTTTTGTATTTCTATTATAATGTAAAGTTTATTAATTTCACCTTTAATTTCAATAAGGTGATAAATTAAAATTTAAAAATATAAAATCCACCTCAAAAAGGTAGTTATAAAATGGTTACTTCTCCTTCACTATAACTAGGAGTGAAGTTAACTGTTATGGGACTTTTTGACATTGTGAAAATTCTTGTAGAGAGAGAGTTTGAAGATAAATATTTTAGCTTTAAAAGATAATTCAAAGGATGTTTTACAATAACTATGAATTGTGTTATTTCATTTGTTATTATCTTATTTAATACACACTAGATCCTTGTCTTTATTACATAAAGTTGTGCAATGTTAATTTGTTAGTTATCATGTGTTATATTTTATTGATTGCAAAGTATATTATGATTTTATATATATATATATATATATATATATATATATATATCATTTTTATCTTCATAATATTCCTTATTTTATTTTTCACAATTTTTCTTTCCCTTCTATAGTAAAATTCTTTTTAAAAACCCCATTAACAACTTTGCATGTGAATATAGTAAATATTTTCCCTTTCACATTTTATTAATTTGAATAAAGTGAACCTCATCTCATAATAGAGGAGGGATTTTATCAAATGGATTTTCCAATTTTGTACCTTGTGAAAAATATTATACCAACAATTTTTGGTGCCCATCGTAGGCACCTTTTTATCTTTTAGTGTTATCAACATAACCTAGTGTTCTACCCATATGGCCATCTTTGGAGTCAAGGCCCTTATCTATTAATTGAATATTTATTAAGTATGAGATACATAGGAAGATATGTTTTTGATATTAGAGCTTTCCCATGGGATAATAGGATAGGTGATGCTAGATTTTAGAGAGTTGTAGTTATCTTAGGCATGGAGGAAGACTGAGCCATATTATAAGAATATACATAGCCCTTGTTACTAAGACATCTTAGAAAAATTATAATCAAACTTGTTCATAGAGATCTCCACATACCACCTATCCCCAAATAATAAACCTCTTCATCTTGGTTGGAAGAAGATTCACCAGAGCTAATAAAGTAGAAGGTATTATAGACTCTTTATTTCATTTGTAATCATAATTTAATTTCAAATTAAGCTTGAAAATAAATAATAGAATAAATAAATATACAAGTATCCCTTCCATCCCTAAGAAAAATAGAAAAAAGGTGAAAATATAATAAACCAAACCTTTGTTATTTCTAGAACTATATTTCTTATAAATATAATCTTCCAAAATATGGTTGTTGTACCTTGGGGTTTAGAAATAGGGCCATTAGATTTAGGAGGACACTACACATAATATTTTTCACTATATCATTTATTAATGCTTTATCTTGTAGTATCCTATTTGTACCTTAGGTGTTTGAAGAGTAAACAAGATGTAGATTAATCCTTTGTAAGTCCAAATGACAAAAATCAAGCATAACAATAAACTAGGACTAAACACTCTTGCCTAAAAACTAAGTAGAGCATAACATAATAAGTAAGATTAAAAAATAGAGAAAATGACAATATATTGTTTACCTCCTTTGTCAAATTTGATGCTTAATTATTGGCATAAGGATTTTCATGCTCAGCCTATGACAATTAAAGTCTTCTAACAATTTTCTTCTATGGTGGTAGTATCTCACCAATAGTCACTTATGGCTTAGTGTGAAGCTTGGCATAAATTGGGCATTATAACACTACTCTCAAAGGCTTCAAGAAGGTATTCCATGATAATAACCTTACACAAAAGATATTGTTGGCATGAGGTGTGGGTACTTGTATTTATATCTCAAATAACTAGGTCTAACCCTAGGGAGGTTAGGTTTAATTCTAACCTGGGTTGAGTCTAAACAAACCTAGGTTGAGTTAGTCTAACCCAGGGTTGGGTCATAGCACTCATGAAATCTTCACACCTTAGTTTCAGATATTTGTGAGGCATGACAACTCACTTTAGACATTTGTGAGTTTATGGATCATATTTTTGGAATATTTAGGAGATAATAAATCACTTTATTAGCTCTGTTGACCTTTAGACTTCATATTTGGCAAAAAATTCCTTTTTTTTGGTAAATGAAATTCACTATTTTGATTTGGAATTTTTGTTTAGGAAAATTAGTTAAGATTTGTAATGAAATTATACTTGCTTATTGTCTTTTGGGATTTTGGAAATTGTTTTAAATGTTTTAAATTAATAGTTTGATAGACCAAAATTATCAAATTACTAGGTCACAATTTGACTAAGGTTAGAAATGAGTTAAGTTTTTTTGGTACATATAAGGTAATTTACCAAATAAGCTAGCCTCATCATGTTTTTTGGTAATTAAATCCCATATGTAGATGTATTTAGGTAATTTAGGTGATTTCTACACTTAAATTATGTCATTTGCTAGAAATTAAACTAAATTTTGGTTCAGGCATGATAGTGGCCAAAACTAAGTGTTTATAGTTTTCCCTTGTTTGAGAAGGCATTGTAAGACATAGGCATAGTAACATCTTGTCAAATAATTTAAAAGTCATTAATTCAAAATATTCATGCCCCAAATGTCAATGAATAAGCCCTTCATACCTCCTTGAGGGAGTGGGCAACAAAAGTAGAATCATTGAATGTTCCATCAAAATGAAGAAAATGAGATGATCTAGATGGTAAAGAGGGTGGGATTAATGAATTTACCAAAGGTGGTTATAAAACATAATGGTTATGGAATCACTAATTTGTATAAAGGTAGTTATAATCAGTAATAAAGTGTATAACACTGGTTTGTCCAAAGGTGGTTATAAGTAGTGGCATAGATAATTACCCAGGTAGGGTGGTAGGAATGGGTATTGATTTTCCCAAAGTTAGTTACAATTAGTAATTAAATGGAAAATATTAATTTCATAAATGTAGTTAGAATTATTAATGAAAATTAGGGAAATATTGAATTGCCCAAAGGCAATTATAATTAGGAACAAAACATGAAACATTGATTTTCCCAAAGATGGTTCTAAACAAGAAGGAAAAATAAGAAACATTGATTGGCCCAAAGGCAATTATAATCAATGACACATGCATTTGCCCTGGAGGGGCAAGTGGATCTAGTAAATAATAATGATTTACCCATAGGCAATTATAATAATTAGCACATGATGAAAAAATAATGATTTCCCATAGGCAATTATAATCATTAAATTGGTCAAAAATAGTATTTGTTGTAATAGGGAAAATTAGCAAGGGTAACTTATGCAAAAAAATCCATAAAATGGATTTACTATGTGTTGGCAAAGGATAAAAACATATTTCTAGCCTAAGTGTGAGTTTAAAGATACACATTTGAACAAACATGAGATGTAGGTTGAAAAAAATGTGTTGTTAAATGGGTCTTATGGGAGGCCCAAAAAGATGGTTTTGTTATAATATAACTAAAAAATAAGGCATGAAGGATCAAATAGCACACAAAATAGATTATGGATGTGAAAAATACACTTCCTAGAGTGTGTAACATGAACTAGAGATCTTGGGGGTAATAATTCAATTTTTTGGGTATATATTCACCCCTCATGTGAAAAATAATTCATTTTCACCCTAGCCCTTTGAGAATTCAAGCTCTAGTTTTTTGCATTAATTTTTTAGAGAAAATGGCTTGTGGAAGAGTTTGATGACATGTATCAGACCAATTGAGGGAGCACATGTGACCACAACATAATGGGGCACTGATAAGTAACACTAACTCAATAATCCCTTGATACCCCCTTGAGGGAGCTGACAATGAAAGTAGATTCATTAAACGTTCCATCAAAATGAGGAAAATGAGATGGTCCAGATGGTAACGAGGGTGGGATTAATGAATTTACCAAAGGTGGTTATAAACAATAATGGATATGGAGTCACTAATTTGTACAAAGGTAGTTATAATTAGTAACAAAGTGTATAACATGGGTTTTCCCAAAGGTGGTTATAAGCAATGGCATAGATAATTACCTAGGTAGGGTGGTAGGAATGGGCATTGGTTTTCCCAAAGTTAGTTACAATTAGTAATTAAATTGAAAACATTAATTTCACGAAGGTAGTTAGAATAACTAATGAAAATTGGGGAAATACTAAATTTCCCAAAGGTAGTTATAATTAGGAATGAAATATGAAACATTAATTCTCCCAAAGATGGTTATAATCAAGAAGGAAAAACAAGAAACATTGATTGGCCCAAAGGCAATTATAATCAGTGACACATGCATTGGCCCTCGAGGGGCAAGTGGATTTGGTAAACAATAATGATTTACCCATAGGAAATTATAATAATTATCATAGGATGAAAACATAATGATTTCCCACAAGCATTTATAATCATTAAATTGGTCAAAAATAATATTTGTTATAATAGGTAAAATCAGCAAGGGTAACTTATGCAAAAAATCTATAAAATGGATTTACGATGTGTTGGCAAAGGATTAAAACATATTTATAGACTAAGTGTGAGTTCAAAGATACACATTTGAACAAACATGAGATGTAGGTTGAAAAAAATGTGTTGTTAAATGGGTCTTATGGGAGGCCCAAAAATATGGTTTGGTTATAATACAACTAAAAAATAAGGCATGAAGGATAAAACAACACACAAAATAGATTATAGATGTGAAAAATACACTTCCTAGAGTGTGTAATGTTGGTTGAATATTTTGTCTATCAGTGTACTAGTAAACAAAATAGGTCTTATCAGCCAAAGTAGGAAGATTAGTCATTGTAATGTGTAAGTTTATCACATCAGAAGGAGACTTCTCTCTCCTCTCATCAAGGGGAGGTTCCCTATGGATATGCTAAGTATATGTATAAATAGAAAATAATACTCAAGGGTAGGACAAGACATCCATCTCTCTTTTTTAATACATGATGTATACAAAACAAAGGAAAAACTCAAGGGGATGACAGACAGCATTCCTCTTCTTTCAGAAGAACTATTCAGCCAGCCACAAAAATACTCTTGGAAATAAAAGTAGAATGTAACTGAGAGTATGGTAACCAGCAAATCAAGACAGAGCACAAAGTCTCTACCTAAAATGCTTAAGAGTAATATATGAAGGGCAATGAAAGCTCAAATTCTTTTCAAAGTCCTTTACACAACAATAAAAATAAAACACACTGAAGGTAGCTATGGGGGCACAAAGTCTCTCCACAGTTGATTCTTCAAGACACCTTCCTGACTAATTTTACTAATCTTACTTGTTAAATCAATGGAACAAAAATTAAATCAAGGAAATAGACATAAGAATATTTTCCTCAACAGCAAAAGATATCACAGCACAAAGTCTAAAAAAGTCCCTTGCTTTCTTATTCCATTAACAAAATATGATCAACAGACTGAGCACAAAGTCTCAATGATGCCTCTCAATTTGGGTAGAGTTTCGTTCAGATTGTCAAACAAGAGATCCTTTTACAATGAAAGAAAGTCCCTTATATAGCCACTTCAAGAAGGACTCAAGAACAGTAATACATCATGATGCATTGGGAACTGTTAGGAAGATAGGCTAGAACTTTGGGGCATTTTACCCATTTGATCTTCTCAATGTAGATAAACAACTTGTGTAATTGAAAGATTACAACTTTCAATGTCCACCTAACGGTCTGATCTTGTCTTCATTGCTCCTCCTTTCCTGATTAATTGAATTAGGTCCTAGATTCATCCATTATTCTATCTTTCTTTGCTTTCAACTAGTTTTAGTCTTAAATTCTAGTAATGCATTCAGGTCTATACATTCAAAGGATGAACGGCTATTTCACTGTCTTTAATTTGATGTTTGCATGCCTGCAATGTGCTCTCAATAGCTAGTTCATTGTTCTGAATTTGATATCTTCAAGGGCATCACCCCTTGGTCTTCTTTTGGCTTTTGGCTTTGCCCTTCTAGATTGGACTTGCCCTTTAGGGCCTTGAGAAATGTCCTATGTCAATTCAGAATAGCCCTTTATTTTGGCCACTGAGAGTCCCCCGCAAGGGCACCTACCCTTCGAGGTCCTTCGGCAGCCCTTTGCCTTAGTAGTCCCCATGGACAAATCCTTGAGATTTCTATTTGAGTCTCCCCCATGGGTAATTCTTGTGGACATTTGTCTCACAGAAAATTCCCACAGACAATTTGCCCAGGTAAAATTCTTACAGACAATTTGCTCAGGGAAAATGCCCACGAACAAAAGTCTGCAAAAATTTGTTCCGCAAAGTGTTTTGAGCCAGCATTCATTAATTATTTTAGACTTTTACATTGAACCAATTGGTTGAACCAAAAATGGTTCAAGCTGATGGTTCGATGAATTAAACAAGGCGATGAAATAAACATTGAAACAAACATAATGAACTTGCCTTTGAACCAACAGGAACTTTGACGTTGAACCAAGGTTTTGAACCAATTCGTTGAATTGGTTCAATGGTTCAATGAAGCGCACCGAGCCCCTTTGAACCAAAGGCTAATGAACCATCCAATGAGTCAAGTGGTTGAACCAAGATGTTGAACCAAGTTTTGTTCAACGGTTCAAACAAAGCTTTGAAAAATGTCTTTGAACCTGCTATCAAACCTATGACATTGAACCTTTGAACTAAATTGGTTCAATGGTTCAATGGTTCAAGCCACCTTGAATGTCTTGAAGCTAATGAGCCAATTGAAGTGATTAAACTTCGAACCTTGATGAAGCACTTAACTCTTGCCAAAGATGAACTTGTTGAACCTTGAACCCATTGAACCTTTGAACCAAAGTGGTTCAATGGTTCAATGGTTCAATGGTTCAAGTCTCTTTTTGCACTTAGATGCTTGCCAATGGAGATTTCTGATTGAACTAAAGTTCTGAACCAATCCCAGAAAATGACCAAGTGTTGAAAACTGATTCTTTTGACTGAAACCACCTATAAAAGCCTTTGAACCTATATAAATGAACCTATCTATAGTATTAAAGTCCGTAGAAACAAAGTCTGTGGAAATCAACATGTAAAACCCATTGAACTTGACTTGTAAAGTCTATATATTTTCTAAGAAGCTTTGAAAATGAGGAATCTGAATGTCTAAGACAAATTTTTAAAAATAGAAGATACAATTTTGGTCTGTAGGACCAAAATAGCTCAAATGTTGTCCCAAAAATGAATGTTATTTTTGGGGGACAGTAGCTTGCTCTAATTGGGGAAACTTCTATCAATTGCAAAATGAATTAAAAGGAGTAGAATCCAGAATCTCCAGTGTCTTCATGTGTAACATTGGGCTTCAGAGTCATGCTACCCAAAAATGAAAGGCATCAAAAATGGAAACAAACAAAACAAAATAGAATTAAAAACTGTACAAATATACATATATACATATGCAATGATCTGATACTTCAAGAATTGAAGTATTTTAGATGCTACCCATTATGGGGTAGAGAAAAGAGTGTGCCATCTTGGTATTTCATTAGAAATTTATTTTCACCCATGTGCTGATGAATTATGAATGGGCCTCTCCAAAGGGAGTCAAACTTTCCATGCATCCCCTTTGGTTCTCTTCTTTTGTCCCACAACAGGACTTGATCCCCTATCTAGAAATCATGATTTTTGGCCTTTTGATCAAAGATTTTCTTCACTATACTTTGATGAGCAGCAATTATGTCCACTACCATGGTTCTCTGTTCTTCCAGCTGAATCAAGCACATGATTCTTTTGTCAAGAGAACTCTCATATGTCTAATCTTCAATGGCCTTCACCAATTTCAAGGTTGGTAACTCTAAAGTGATTGGTATCTCAGCATTAATACCGTAAAGAAGTTGAAAAGGGGACATACCAATTGCCCTCTTTGGCATGATCCTATTTTCCCACAGAGCATCCACTAATGCTTTATGCCATGTCCTTTGATTATCATCTGCTAGCTTTTTGATAATGGTTACCAAATTCTTATTGCTAGACTTAGCTTGTCCATTTCTTTGTGGAAAATAATCAGAAGAATGAGAGAGCATAATTCCATAATGAAAATAGAATTGTGTAATTTCTTGAGAAGTGAAATAAGTTGTATTATCAGTAACAATTTTGAGAGGAACTCCAAACCTAAAAATGATACTTTCTTTTAGGAAGTTGCATATAACTTTTGAAGTAGCATGCTTAGTTGGGATTGCTTCTACCCACTTTGTGAAATAATCAGTTGTTGTAAGGACATGATCATGTCCAACACTTGAAGATGGGTTTATTGTTCCAATAAAATCAAGTCCCCATTGTTGGAAAGGTTCCTCTATGATTACTGGCTTGAGAGGCAGGGCAGCCAACTTGGGTCTTCCAACAAATTGCTGGTAAAGTTCACATTTCCTCACCCACTTATGTGCATCTTGAAAAAGAGTTGGCCAGTAATACCTGGCTCACAAAATTTTGTGAGCAGTCATAGGAGTGGAAAAATGTCCTCCATAAGCTAGATTGTGGAAAGATTTCAAGAGCTGGGTTTGTTGTTCTTTATCTAAATAGTGAAGGAAAACTCCATCTATGTTTCTCTTATACAGGCCATTGTCCCAAAGGACAAAATTGGCAGGTTTCAACCTGATAGTCCTTCTTTCTTTATAAGACAAATGAGCAAGACATTCACCATAATTCAAAAAATAGGCAATATCTAAGTACCATTCATTGGTAGTGGAGACAAAAAGGACTGTTGGCATATTGTCTACTTCAGCTTCTTCACACTGTGTATCTTTTGGTTTATTGTCAGCTATTAATTGACAAAGGACCTTACCTCTGACTAGCTTGTTGGCTTGATATCTAGATCAAATTCTTAGATCTTTGCAATCTAATTACCTCTCTTTGTGCCAAACTACTACTGAGTTAATATAGACTTGACTATAGTGTCAGGAACTAAGGCTATAGTATGTGAATTTAGAATATAGAAGCGGAAATGTTTAACTGCTTTTACCAAGGCATAGGTGTGCTTCTCTATATTTGAATACTTCATTTCATGGGTTTTGAGAGGGCAACTCATGAAAGAGATAGGGGATTCCATACCTTCCTTGTCTTGTTGAACAAGAATCGCTGAAAGAGTGTGCTCAGATGCATAGTTGTATATAATAAAAATTTTATGATAATCTAGACAAACTAATGTAGGGGCGTTGGCAATGGCGACCTTGATATCTTGAAATGTTGATTTACCTTCTTTATTCTTGCTGAAGGTAGTTTTCCCTTTCATCATATTCACAATGTGTCTTGTCTTCTCAGCAAATATAGGAATAAATCTCTGTAAGAAATTCACTTTTCTAAAGAAAGAGTGAACAACATTTTTACTTGTAGGTAAATTCAGCTCTTGAATAGATTTGACTATGTCTGAGTCAATCTTTATGCCTTCTTTGGACACAATGTGTCTAAGGAGTTTTCCCTCTATCACTCCAAAAATAGATTTCTTAGGATTCAAGAAAATACCATTCTACCGGTAGCGCTCTAGCACTTGTTGCAAGTGGAGTACATGATCAGATCAATGCTTTAAAAAAATAGTTAAATCATCAACATATACCACTATGAATTTGCCAATTTCATCTTTGAAAGCCATGTCCATAGCTCTCTGAATGGTGGCACCAGCATTTATTAAGCTGAAAGGCATTCTTTTATATGCAAATGTACCCTAAGGTGTGATGAATGTAGTCTTGTGTTGGTCAGCTTCAGCAACTTCAACTTGATTATAACTTGAGAAGCCATCCAGCATTGATAACATTTTTGATCTTGTTACTGTTTGAAGCACTTAGTCCATGATTGGCAAAGGGTAATTTCTTTCAGAGATGAGTAATTCAGATTCCAAAAATCTACACAAATGTAAATTTCACCATTTTTCTTCCTTACAAGTGCTATGTTCGCAATCCATGTAGAATGATGGATTGGGAAAATAATTTTAGCATTTAACATATTTTGTATCTCAGACATAATAGTACTTGAAATTTTTGGATTATATTGTCTAGATTTCTGCTTGTAGGGCATTGAATCACCTTGAAAGGAATGTGAATATGCCAAGACATCAATGTATTGATGGAGCAAAGAAGTGAATTTGAATCTTTCTTCAGGTGTGTAGCACTTACCAATGTTGACCATTTTAGGATTTTCTTTGTTGGTCATATTTACTTGGTCAAATCTTTGAGAGAAATTTGAATTTATTTGCTATTCTTTGATGAATCTATCATGTTTTTCAAATAGCTTCTCAAGAGAAACTAGGCCTTTAGGAATTTTGTTTCCTTTCAGCTGTAGAAATTCTTCATTTACATCTGGACTGGATTCAGAAAAAGATTCAGACTACTGAGATTCACTGCCTTCAAAATATAGTTGTTCAAAATTGTCTTTTTGTTCCAAGAAAGCAATGATCTGATGATCATCATTGAATATTTGCCAATGTTTAGCATTGTTAGGAACACTTGGTCTATAGACCAACTCAATGGTATACTTGGCTTCTTTAAAATCTGAATGAGAAACTAAGAGAGTTCCTGCAATGACAAGTGCATCAGCTCTGTCATTGGACTCTCTTGGAATGGCAAAAATATTGAAAGCATCAAAGCTTTCAATTTGATCCCAAACTAGGTTACGGTAGTGGCGTAACCTCTCATTTTTAGTCTGATATAGATTTCTCACTTGACAAACCACTAATTCGGTGTCCCCTTTAACATGAAGAAACTTGATGCCTCTTTCTTGAGTAGCCTTCATGCCCAGCAATAGTGATTCATATTCAGTTGTATTGTTTATGTTGCTAAATTGTAATTTATAAGATGAAGGAAACATATCTCTTTGAGGAGATATCAAGATAATTCCAGCTCTCGAACTAGTAGAGGAATAGCTACCATCAAATTCTAGAGTCCAAATCTCATTAGGCACTAACTTTACTTCAGACTTTCCCTCATCAGAGATTGAAGATCTTCTTCATGATCTGTATATAAAAAGTAATTACCCATACCTGTGGATTCAAAAAGGATTTGAGCTTCAGGAGCTGACGTCTTGGTAACTATATACTTTGCTTCCTTTTTAGAAAGTAATCTCTTCATCACGCCTTGGACAGGGATCCTTGCCTCAGATAAATCCATGTTTAGTTCTCCTCCCACATCTTTGTAGAAATCTCAACAAAGCAAAATGCCATAAGATGCTGGGACGTCAGCCACTAAGACAGTCATTTTAATCCTCTTATTTAGAAAGGTTGTGAATGCAAATTGGGCTTATTTGATTTGCCCCATCAATGGTACTTGTTTATTCTCCATGGAGAAACATCTCCCAAACATCTTGGTCAGTGTGAAACCAAGAGACTCAGTGACTTTAGTAGGCATGACATTGTTAGATGCGCCTAAGTCTATTATACAGTTACTCAGTGTGTAGCCATTGATTAATAGGGAAACATAGAAGGGTTCTATTTTTCTAGGAGTAGCTGGAGGAGTAATAACCAAATTATTTAGAATAGGCCTATTCATTGGAGAATCAAGAATTATTTTTTTAGTCTTTTGTCCTACAAGGATGATTTGATTTTTAATGTATTGAACCAGTTTGTTTAATTAAACTGGATTAGACTGCAAGTATTCAAATTTAGACATCTGTATTTTTATCTTTTTGACATGATCAATTATGTCAAATGGTTGAATCGGGTTAGGTACAGAGAAAGGTACTTCAACTTTCTAATTTTTTAGAGGGATGGGAGGTGGATTGTTTTGCGAATTAGAAGTAGAAGTGGAAGGTGCAATGGATGTATTTACCTTTTGGGTGTTTATCAGATCTTTTGGCTAAAAATGAATATTAGTCCCACACTTGACAATTGTGACTGTTGGTTGTGATTGCTCTTCTATCTTTTCTTTATCAGCCTGTTGGACTGATTGGTTCTTAGACCTAGTAAACACTTCATATGATCCATCTAAAGCTTCTCCTTTACTTTCAGGTTCATCCTAGTAATTCAAGAAACCATTGTGGGAGTCACCAGTTGATTCTTCTTGACTATCTTTAATGATATCAGCATCATTTTCTTGGTTTAATTTAGGCTGATAAGAGAATTTTGATTCTGTTTCAAGATATCCCATTGCTAAATTGGTTGGAGGAGCTTCCAGGTCAAGTTTCCCTTGTGGGGGAGGAAGGTGATTTTGTTGTCCTTGGTTTCTAGAAACATTGCCTTGATATGACTGATTTGGGAATGTCCTTCTGTATGTAGGAGCAGAAGACATTCCTTGAGCCATTTACTTTTTGAGGGTAAGGAGCTCATTTGCTAATTTTTGCACCATTGGATTTGTGGTGCTAGTAGAAGCAAATTTAGAAGATGATGAAGCTCTATTTCTACTGGGATCTCTTCTTATTTTCCTTGCTAAGATGAGATCATCTTCTACTTTAGTGGCCAAAAGTTGAGCTGTAGTGAGATCTATTTGCCTAGCACGTCTCAAGAGGAAACTGACTTCAGGTAGCTGAGAATTAATGAAAAAGCATTTGAGATTCTCAGCTATAGGTCTAGCAATGACAGGAATTATATTTCTCATTTTTTCAAATTTAGATATGAAGTCTCTCATATGCTCATGAGGCTCTTTCTTCATTGTGTAAGTTGAGTCAGAAGTGTATGTGCATCTTCTACAGGTTTGAATCTAGCTTCAAACTTAGCTTTAAGAGTATTCCAATTAGTCACAGATTGAGCCTATAAATGGTAAAACCAATCTACAGTAGCACCTTGTAGTGTTTCAACAAAAAGCTTGGCTGTTACATCTTCAAACTCTACCCTGATTACTCCACAAGCTATACTGAATGCTGCAATGTGTTCATCAAGATGAACTTTGCCATCACCATAGAATTTAGGGAAATTCTTCTAAGAACTATGTGGAAGCTCATGTAGAGGAGTAAGATTGAGAGGACCAAAAGCATTACCCCAAGGACCTTGAACTACCATTATAGGATTCTGAAAAGGAGGGATAACAAATCTCAGGGGGTGATTATAGGCACAGCTTTATCAATAGCAAAAGTAGATACTTCATTTGGTAATGGAGATCTGGCTTTAGTAGGAGGGAAGCTCTTAGTTTATTGAAGACGAGATGGTGAAGGAAATAGATCAAAATCACTTTGCTATACCAACTCGAACACAGGATCAATGACACCTTTAGCCCTTTGGCTTCATGTATACCTTGAATCTGCCAGATTGTAAAACAAAAGTGGAAAAGAATTAACCTTGCTTTAGTTAAAGCTTAAGGCTTTAAACTGTGTGTTCTTTCTTGGTTGGTGTGGAGGTGAATAGAATGGATAAACTATAAATGGATAATGAGTATTCCCCAGTGGAGTCACAAAAAACTGTTGGCTAAATATTTTGTCTATCAGCGTACTGGTAAACAAAATAGGTCTTATCAGCCAAAGTAGGAAGATTAGTCATCCTAATGTGTAAGTTTATCACATCAAAAGGAGACTGCTCTCTCCTCTCATCAAGAGGAAGTTCCCTATGGATATGCTATGTATATGTATAAACAGAAAATAATACTCAAGGGTAGGACAAGACATCCATCTCTCTTTCTTCAGAGATGATGTATACAAAACAAAGGAAAAACTCAAGGGGATGATTGACAGCACTCCTCTTCTTTCAGAAGAACTATTTAGCTAGCCACAAGAATACTCCTAAAAATAAAAGCAGAATGTAACTGAGAGTATGGTAACCAATAAATCGAGACAGAGCACAAAGTCTCTACCTGAAATGCTTAAGAGTAATATACGAAGGGCAATGAAAGCTCAAAGTCTTTTCAAAGTCCTTTACACAGCAATAAAAAGAAAACACACTGAAGGTAGCTATGGGGGCACAAAGTCTCTCCACAGTTGATTCTTCAAGACACCTTCCTGACTAATTTTACTAATCCTGCTTGTTAAATCAATGGAACAAAAAATAAATCAAGGAAATAGACATAAGAATATTTTCCTCAACAATAAAAGATATCACAGCACAAAGTTTGAAAAATTCCCTTGCTTTCTTATTCCATTAACAAAATATGATCAACAGACTAAGCACAAAGTCTTAATGATGCCTCTCAATTTGGGCAAAGTTTCGTTCAAATTGTCAAAAAAGAGATCCTTTTACAATTAAAGAAAGTCTCTTATATAGCCACTTCAAGGACTCAGGAACAATAATACATCATGATGCATTAGGAACTGTTAGGAAGATAGGCTAGAACTTTGGGGCATTTTACCCATTTGATCTTCTCAATGTAGATAAACAAGTCATGTAATTGAAAGATTACAACTTTCAATGTCTACCTGGCAGTCTAATCTTGTCTTCATTGCTCCTCCTTTCCTGATTAATTGAATCGAGTCCTAGATTCATCCATTATTCTATCTTTCTTCACTTTTAGCTAGTCTTAGTCTTGAATTTTGGTAATGCATTTGGGTTTGTACATTCAAAGGATGAACAGCTATTTCACTATCTTTAATTTGACGTTTACATGCCTGTCAATGTGCTCTCAACGGCTAGTTCATTGTTTTGAATTTGACATCTTCGAGGGCATCACCTCTTGGTCTTCTTTCATATTTTGGCTTTGCCCTTCCAGATTGGACTTGCCCTTTAGGGCCTTGAGAAATGTCCTATGTCGAGTCAGAATAGCCCTTTATTTTGGCCACTGAGAGTCCCTCGCAAGGGCACCTACCCTTCGGGGTCCTTCGGCAGCCCTTTGCCTTGGTAGTCCCCATGGACAAATCCCCAGGCTTTCTATTTGAGTCTCCCTAGTGGGTAATTCCCATAAACATTTGTCCCATGGAAAATTCCCATGGATAATTTACTCGAGTAAAATTCCTGCAGACAATTTGCCTGGGGAAAATGCCCGTGGACAAAAGTCCACAAAAATTTGTTTTGCAAAGTGTTTTGAGCCGGCATTCACTAATTCTTTTAGACTTTTACGTTGAACTAATCAGTTAAACCAAAAATGGTTCAAGCCAATGGTTCAATGAATTAAACAAGCTAATGAAATAAACATTGAAACAAACATAATGAACTTGCCTTTGAACCAACAAGAACTTTGACGTTGAACCAATCGATTGAACCAAGGTTTTGAACCAATCCATTGAGCCAATTCAACATTTCAACAAAGCACACCAAGCCCCTTTAAACCAAAGGCTGATGAACCATCCAATGAGTCAAGTGGTTGAACCAATCATTGAACCAAGATGTTGAACCAAGTTTTGGTTCCACGGTTCAAACAAAGCTTTGAAAAATGTCTTTAAACCTGCTATCAAACCTATGACATTGAACCTTTGAACTAAATTGGTTCAATGGTTCAATGGTTCAATGGTTCAAGCCACCTTGAATGTCTTGAAGCTGATGAGCCAATTAAAGCGATTGAACTTTGAACCTTGATGAAGTGCTTAACTCTTGCCAAAGATGAACTTGTTGAACCTTGAACCCATTGAACCTCTAAACCAAAGTGGTTCAATGGTTCAATAGTTAAATGGTTCAAGTCTCTTTTTGCACTCAGATGTTTGTCAATGGAGATTTTTGATTGAACTAAAGTTTTGAACCAATCCCAAAAAATGACCAAGTGTTGAAAACTGATTCTTTTGATTGAAACTGCCTGCAGAAGCCTTTGAACCTGTATAAATGAACCTACTTATAGAATCAAAGTCCATGGAAATCAACATGTAAAACCCATTGAACTTGACTTGCAAAGTCTGTAGATTTTTTGAGAAGCTTTGAAAATGAGGAATTTGAATGTCTAAGACAAATTTTTAAAAATGGAAGATACAATTTTGGTCTGTAGGACCAAAATAGCTCAAATGTTGTCCCAAAAATGAATGTTATTTTTGGTGGACAACATGTAACATGAACTATAGATCTTGGGGGGTAATAATTCAAATTTTTGGGTATATATTCACCCCTAAGGTGAAAAACAATTCATTTTCACCCTAACCCTTTAAGAATTAGATCTCTAGTTTTTTGCATTAATTTTTTAGAGAAAATGGCTTGTGGTGGAGTTTAATGACATGTATCAGAGCAATTAAGGGAGCACATGTGACGACAACATAATGGGGCACTGATAATTAACACTAAATCAATCATTAATTGTCATTTAATAGCATTTAATGCACTTAAGAAGGCAAAAAGTAGTGAAGTTACCATTTGTGTGGTAGAGTAAACAACAAATTCACCAAGGAAATTGGTGACTTTATGCAAAGTCACCATTTCCAAAAATGGTAGCACTACCAAGATGGTGATTTTACCCATTTTTGGTGAAGTCACCATTTTTTGTGAGAACAAAATGGCAATTTCACCATAAAATGTGTAAAATCACTGAAACAGTGGCTTTGCCATTAAGAAAATGGTATCTTTACTCTCAAAGCTAAAAATAACTAATTTTGAGGACCCAAAAGGGGTCCAACCTCTAGAAGAGGGTCAATTAGATTGAGTAGGATAGGATTAGGATTTGGGTAATAGTATGAAGTTAGGTTGATGGTAATTTTTTTATTGCAAGAGCAATTGTTTGTGCTTACCTATCATGAGAGATGGTCCCATTATCTATAGACCTTAAAAATCTAGACTAAGGGCATGGTGGGATTCATGCAAATGTTAGACCTACGTGACATGGTATAAATGTTAGTTAATTAGGTTGATCAAGATTATTTGAGTGTGTTAATAGAGTGTTGACATAATGAGATTTTAATCTTTCACTTACCGACTAAGGAAGCCACCATCACACTTGAAGATACCTATTGTATACTCAAACTATCGATGTGTAGGAGATGCTTATTTTAGACACCACTAACATAGAAGTAGGTGGTTCTTGATTATTTATATATCTATTAGGGTATCCCATATTTTAGAAGGGTTTTAATATATACTTGATTAATACCTACACTAATATCTAACTAGATGATCTACCTACAAGGAATCCTTCACCTCTAGCCTTGATTAATGAAGAGGTTTTTGTGTTCATGGACATTATCAACATCATTTTTATACCTAAAAAGAGTGGATGGTACTTACATATGGGTTTGAGTGTCATGGTTAGGAGCATGTTAGATTATTCTACATGGTTTGCCTAGGGACTAGTAATTCTCACATAGTTGTACATATATTTGCACCTGATAGCCTACTGCAATGGATGTAGTACTAAAACCTACACACTTCTCATGGTATGGGGATGGGAGCATATTTTGATTGAGTAACAAATTAGGATGTACAGGATGTAGGATCCTAAGGATACATTAGCTTATAGTTGGGCTTAAACAAGATCTAGTAATCATGGACACAGAGGAGACATCTCCTTATATCATTGGATTCTTGACAATCTAACACTATCATTCTTCATTTGGAGCTTGTATCTCACCTACCAATTACAGTGGTTTAGGGATGGATGGTACATGGGCTTTGTGACCACCATATGTTTTCTTATAAGGAGACAGTCCCATATTATAGAGAGTATCACCTTGATCAGGTACTCAAGTAATTTGGTTATATATAGGATGTACCTAAGAGGCCATGGTGGTTTTCACATTTAACATGAGAGATAAACCATGATACTCCTTTAATTTTGAGGAGCGAGGCCACTACAAACTATATCAGTATAACAAAGGTTATCTAGGCTTATGGAGGAGGAGTTATGGATGTAGGGGTTACTCCATATTTCATTCATTAGTGGGTACAAGTGTGCCCTTTGAGGCTAACATCACTAACACTAGTATGGGGTCAAGCACCTATGGATATTAAGGATATGGAGGTTGAGACCTATAGAAATAGTAGCAAAAGTTGGAAAGAGATTGAGGTTAGGGATGATAATTATGATAATGATGGTTGGGATGTAGGAGATAGTGTAGGAAATAGAGATGAGGGGCCATATGTGATGGTATTGGACCCTATCTCAATAGTGGTGGTAGTGTCACATGTTGGTTTAGGCCATATAAAGCTATTGTGCACATAGATAGATCAAATTCAAGAATAGCCTTCTAATATGGCCATGGTAGGTAGAGATATTGGCATGCTTAAATAGGATATCAATGTTTGGGTACGAGAGGTGGTAGGGTTATAGTGTTATCTATATGAATTATAGGGCACACTAGACATGATGGATGATGATATGCCTTAGATATAGACTAAGATCACTCAGCTAAAGGCTGATATGGAAAGGATGGTATAGATATAGCACCAGCTCATAATAGAGAGAGATCAAGTCATTAGTGAGTTAAATCAAGCACTAGCGACTATGGATAGACTCAGATGAGAGTGAGATATGACTCACGGATCTAGTACATAGGATATATTTTCATAGATGATTCTAAAAATCCTTTAGGATAATGATGAGGACTCTTGTTATAAGCAATCTTATTATTCTACCATGCCCAAGGATCAGCAAGTTGTTACTTTTTAGATATGGGATGCATAAAGGGTAGGGAGAAAATCTAGTTGATCTCAAACTAGGAGTCATGTTTTAGGTGCCTCAGGATAGTTAGTTCATCATCTGTGACCATCACCACTAGTACCACTAGGGCCACTAGGGCCACCTCTAACTACAGGTCCCATGGATATAGAGAGCTAGAGTTGATTACATGGATCTTGATATTTTGGCACAGTTTAGCATTATTTTGGCCTATGGAATTGTACCCATTGTATCAGCATACTTATGTATTTTTGAGACACCATCATGATATGTATATATAATTTATGTATATGACATTTGAGATACATTAAAATTCATTTTTAGGTCTTTTGAGGCTGATGTACATGTATATGATATTAATATAGACTTGACTATAGTGTCAGGAACTAAGGCTATAGTATGTGAATTTAGAATATAGAAGCGGAAATGTTTAACTGCTTTTACCAAGGCATAGGTGTGCTTCTCTATATTTGAATACTTCATTTCATGGGTTTTGAGAGGGCAACTCATGAAAGAGATAGGGGATTCCATACCTTCCTTGTCTTGTTGAACAAGAATCGCTGAAAGAGTGTGCTCAGATGCATAGTTGTATATAATAAAAATTTTATGATAATCTAGACAAACTAATGTAGGGGCGTTGGCAATGGCGACCTTGATATCTTGAAATGTTG
This sequence comes from Torreya grandis, assembly GCA_037957365.1. Classification (NCBI taxonomy): domain Eukaryota; kingdom Viridiplantae; phylum Streptophyta; class Pinopsida; order Cupressales; family Taxaceae; genus Torreya; species Torreya grandis. Next base: position 3,147,143 of record JARHVA010000023.1, on the reverse strand, counting down.
ATTTACCTTCTTTATTCTTGCTGAAGGTAGTTTTCCCTTTCATCATATTCACAATGTGTCTTGTCTTCTCAGCAAATATAGGAATAAATCTCTGTAAGAAATTCACTTTTCTAAAGAAAGAGTGAACAACATTTTTACTTGTAGGTAAATTCAGCTCTTGAATAGATTTGACTATGTCTGAGTCAATCTTTATGCCTTCTTTGGACACAATGTGTCTAAGGAGTTTTCCCTCTATCACTCCAAAAATAGATTTCTTAGGATTCAAGAAAATACCATTCTACCGGTAGCGCTCTAGCACTTGTTGCAAGTGGAGTACATGATCAGATCAATGCTTTAAAAAAATAGTTAAATCATCAACATATACCACTATGAATTTGCCAATTTCATCTTTGAAAGCCATGTCCATAGCTCTCTGAATGGTGGCACCAGCATTTATTAAGCTGAAAGGCATTCTTTTATATGCAAATGTACCCTAAGGTGTGATGAATGTAGTCTTGTGTTGGTCAGCTTCAGCAACTTCAACTTGATTATAACTTGAGAAGCCATCCAGCATTGATAACATTTTTGATCTTGTTACTGTTTGAAGCACTTAGTCCATGATTGGCAAAGGGTAATTTCTTTCAGAGATGAGTAATTCAGATTCCAAAAATCTACACAAATGTAAATTTCACCATTTTTCTTCCTTACAAGTGCTATGTTCGCAATCCATGTAGAATGATGGATTGGGAAAATAATTTTAGCATTTAACATATTTTGTATCTCAGACATAATAGTACTTGAAATTTTTGGATTATATTGTCTAGATTTCTGCTTGTAGGGCATTGAATCACCTTGAAAGGAATGTGAATATGCCAAGACATCAATGTATTGATGGAGCAAAGAAGTGAATTTGAATCTTTCTTCAGGTGTGTAGCACTTACCAATGTTGACCATTTTAGGATTTTCTTTGTTGGTCATATTTACTTGGTCAAATCTTTGAGAGAAATTTGAATTTATTTGCTATTCTTTGATGAATCTATCATGTTTTTCAAATAGCTTCTCAAGAGAAACTAGGCCTTTAGGAATTTTGTTTCCTTTCAGCTGTAGAAATTCTTCATTTACATCTGGACTGGATTCAGAAAAAGATTCAGACTACTGAGATTCACTGCCTTCAAAATATAGTTGTTCAAAATTGTCTTTTTGTTCCAAGAAAGCAATGATCTGATGATCATCATTGAATATTTGCCAATGTTTAGCATTGTTAGGAACACTTGGTCTATAGACCAACTCAATGGTATACTTGGCTTCTTTAAAATCTGAATGAGAAACTAAGAGAGTTCCTGCAATGACAAGTGCATCAGCTCTGTCATTGGACTCTCTTGGAATGGCAAAAATATTGAAAGCATCAAAGCTTTCAATTTGATCCCAAACTAGGTTACGGTAGTGGCGTAACCTCTCATTTTTAGTCTGATATAGATTTCTCACTTGACAAACCACTAATTCGGTGTCCCCTTTAACATGAAGAAACTTGATGCCTCTTTCTTGAGTAGCCTTCATGCCCAGCAATAGTGATTCATATTCAGTTGTATTGTTTATGTTGCTAAATTGTAATTTATAAGATGAAGGAAACATATCTCTTTGAGGAGATATCAAGATAATTCCAGCTCTCGAACTAGTAGAGGAATAGCTACCATCAAATTCTAGAGTCCAAATCTCATTAGGCACTAACTTTACTTCAGACTTTCCCTCATCAGAGATTGAAGATCTTCTTCATGATCTGTATATAAAAAGTAATTACCCATACCTGTGGATTCAAAAAGGATTTGAGCTTCAGGAGCTGACGTCTTGGTAACTATATACTTTGCTTCCTTTTTAGAAAGTAATCTCTTCATCACGCCTTGGACAGGGATCCTTGCCTCAGATAAATCCATGTTTAGTTCTCCTCCCACATCTTTGTAGAAATCTCAACAAAGCAAAATGCCATAAGATGCTGGGACGTCAGCCACTAAGACAGTCATTTTAATCCTCTTATTTAGAAAGGTTGTGAATGCAAATTGGGCTTATTTGATTTGCCCCATCAATGGTACTTGTTTATTCTCCATGGAGAAACATCTCCCAAACATCTTGGTCAGTGTGAAACCAAGAGACTCAGTGACTTTAGTAGGCATGACATTGTTAGATGCGCCTAAGTCTATTATACAGTTACTCAGTGTGTAGCCATTGATTAATAGGGAAACATAGAAGGGTTCTATTTTTCTAGGAGTAGCTGGAGGAGTAATAACCAAATTATTTAGAATAGGCCTATTCATTGGAGAATCAAGAATTATTTTTTTAGTCTTTTGTCCTACAAGGATGATTTGATTTTTAATGTATTGAACCAGTTTGTTTAATTAAACTGGATTAGACTGCAAGTATTCAAATTTAGACATCTGTATTTTTATCTTTTTGACATGATCAATTATGTCAAATGGTTGAATCGGGTTAGGTACAGAGAAAGGTACTTCAACTTTCTAATTTTTTAGAGGGATGGGAGGTGGATTGTTTTGCGAATTAGAAGTAGAAGTGGAAGGTGCAATGGATGTATTTACCTTTTGGGTGTTTATCAGATCTTTTGGCTAAAAATGAATATTAGTCCCACACTTGACAATTGTGACTGTTGGTTGTGATTGCTCTTCTATCTTTTCTTTATCAGCCTGTTGGACTGATTGGTTCTTAGACCTAGTAAACACTTCATATGATCCATCTAAAGCTTCTCCTTTACTTTCAGGTTCATCCTAGTAATTCAAGAAACCATTGTGGGAGTCACCAGTTGATTCTTCTTGACTATCTTTAATGATATCAGCATCATTTTCTTGGTTTAATTTAGGCTGATAAGAGAATTTTGATTCTGTTTCAAGATATCCCATTGCTAAATTGGTTGGAGGAGCTTCCAGGTCAAGTTTCCCTTGTGGGGGAGGAAGGTGATTTTGTTGTCCTTGGTTTCTAGAAACATTGCCTTGATATGACTGATTTGGGAATGTCCTTCTGTATGTAGGAGCAGAAGACATTCCTTGAGCCATTTACTTTTTGAGGGTAAGGAGCTCATTTGCTAATTTTTGCACCATTGGATTTGTGGTGCTAGTAGAAGCAAATTTAGAAGATGATGAAGCTCTATTTCTACTGGGATCTCTTCTTATTTTCCTTGCTAAGATGAGATCATCTTCTACTTTAGTGGCCAAAAGTTGAGCTGTAGTGAGATCTATTTGCCTAGCACGTCTCAAGAGGAAACTGACTTCAGGTAGCTGAGAATTAATGAAAAAGCATTTGAGATTCTCAGCTATAGGTCTAGCAATGACAGGAATTATATTTCTCATTTTTTCAAATTTAGATATGAAGTCTCTCATATGCTCATGAGGCTCTTTCTTCATTGTGTAAGTTGAGTCAGAAGTGTATGTGCATCTTCTACAGGTTTGAATCTAGCTTCAAACTTAGCTTTAAGAGTATTCCAATTAGTCACAGATTGAGCCTATAAATGGTAAAACCAATCTACAGTAGCACCTTGTAGTGTTTCAACAAAAAGCTTGGCTGTTACATCTTCAAACTCTACCCTGATTACTCCACAAGCTATACTGAATGCTGCAATGTGTTCATCAAGATGAACTTTGCCATCACCATAGAATTTAGGGAAATTCTTCTAAGAACTATGTGGAAGCTCATGTAGAGGAGTAAGATTGAGAGGACCAAAAGCATTACCCCAAGGACCTTGAACTACCATTATAGGATTCTGAAAAGGAGGGATAACAAATCTCAGGGGGTGATTATAGGCACAGCTTTATCAATAGCAAAAGTAGATACTTCATTTGGTAATGGAGATCTGGCTTTAGTAGGAGGGAAGCTCTTAGTTTATTGAAGACGAGATGGTGAAGGAAATAGATCAAAATCACTTTGCTATACCAACTCGAACACAGGATCAATGACACCTTTAGCCCTTTGGCTTCATGTATACCTTGAATCTGCCAGATTGTAAAACAAAAGTGGAAAAGAATTAACCTTGCTTTAGTTAAAGCTTAAGGCTTTAAACTGTGTGTTCTTTCTTGGTTGGTGTGGAGGTGAATAGAATGGATAAACTATAAATGGATAATGAGTATTCCCCAGTGGAGTCACAAAAAACTGTTGGCTAAATATTTTGTCTATCAGCGTACTGGTAAACAAAATAGGTCTTATCAGCCAAAGTAGGAAGATTAGTCATCCTAATGTGTAAGTTTATCACATCAAAAGGAGACTGCTCTCTCCTCTCATCAAGAGGAAGTTCCCTATGGATATGCTATGTATATGTATAAACAGAAAATAATACTCAAGGGTAGGACAAGACATCCATCTCTCTTTCTTCAGAGATGATGTATACAAAACAAAGGAAAAACTCAAGGGGATGATTGACAGCACTCCTCTTCTTTCAGAAGAACTATTTAGCTAGCCACAAGAATACTCCTAAAAATAAAAGCAGAATGTAACTGAGAGTATGGTAACCAATAAATCGAGACAGAGCACAAAGTCTCTACCTGAAATGCTTAAGAGTAATATACGAAGGGCAATGAAAGCTCAAAGTCTTTTCAAAGTCCTTTACACAGCAATAAAAAGAAAACACACTGAAGGTAGCTATGGGGGCACAAAGTCTCTCCACAGTTGATTCTTCAAGACACCTTCCTGACTAATTTTACTAATCCTGCTTGTTAAATCAATGGAACAAAAAATAAATCAAGGAAATAGACATAAGAATATTTTCCTCAACAATAAAAGATATCACAGCACAAAGTTTGAAAAATTCCCTTGCTTTCTTATTCCATTAACAAAATATGATCAACAGACTAAGCACAAAGTCTTAATGATGCCTCTCAATTTGGGCAAAGTTTCGTTCAAATTGTCAAAAAAGAGATCCTTTTACAATTAAAGAAAGTCTCTTATATAGCCACTTCAAGGACTCAGGAACAATAATACATCATGATGCATTAGGAACTGTTAGGAAGATAGGCTAGAACTTTGGGGCATTTTACCCATTTGATCTTCTCAATGTAGATAAACAAGTCATGTAATTGAAAGATTACAACTTTCAATGTCTACCTGGCAGTCTAATCTTGTCTTCATTGCTCCTCCTTTCCTGATTAATTGAATCGAGTCCTAGATTCATCCATTATTCTATCTTTCTTCACTTTTAGCTAGTCTTAGTCTTGAATTTTGGTAATGCATTTGGGTTTGTACATTCAAAGGATGAACAGCTATTTCACTATCTTTAATTTGACGTTTACATGCCTGTCAATGTGCTCTCAACGGCTAGTTCATTGTTTTGAATTTGACATCTTCGAGGGCATCACCTCTTGGTCTTCTTTCATATTTTGGCTTTGCCCTTCCAGATTGGACTTGCCCTTTAGGGCCTTGAGAAATGTCCTATGTCGAGTCAGAATAGCCCTTTATTTTGGCCACTGAGAGTCCCTCGCAAGGGCACCTACCCTTCGGGGTCCTTCGGCAGCCCTTTGCCTTGGTAGTCCCCATGGACAAATCCCCAGGCTTTCTATTTGAGTCTCCCTAGTGGGTAATTCCCATAAACATTTGTCCCATGGAAAATTCCCATGGATAATTTACTCGAGTAAAATTCCTGCAGACAATTTGCCTGGGGAAAATGCCCGTGGACAAAAGTCCACAAAAATTTGTTTTGCAAAGTGTTTTGAGCCGGCATTCACTAATTCTTTTAGACTTTTACGTTGAACTAATCAGTTAAACCAAAAATGGTTCAAGCCAATGGTTCAATGAATTAAACAAGCTAATGAAATAAACATTGAAACAAACATAATGAACTTGCCTTTGAACCAACAAGAACTTTGACGTTGAACCAATCGATTGAACCAAGGTTTTGAACCAATCCATTGAGCCAATTCAACATTTCAACAAAGCACACCAAGCCCCTTTAAACCAAAGGCTGATGAACCATCCAATGAGTCAAGTGGTTGAACCAATCATTGAACCAAGATGTTGAACCAAGTTTTGGTTCAACGGTTCAAACAAAGCTTTGAAAAATGTCTTTAAACCTGCTATCAAACCTATGACATTGAACCTTTGAACTAAATTGGTTCAATGGTTCAATGGTTCAATGGTTCAAGCCACCTTGAATGTCTTGAAGCTGATGAGCCAATTAAAGCGATTGAACTTTGAACCTTGATGAAGTGCTTAACTCTTGCCAAAGATGAACTTGTTGAACCTTGAACCCATTGAACCTCTAAACCAAAGTGGTTCAATGGTTCAATAGTTAAATGGTTCAAGTCTCTTTTTGCACTCAGATGTTTGTCAATGGAGATTTTTGATTGAACTAAAGTTTTGAACCAATCCCAAAAAATGACCAAGTGTTGAAAACTGATTCTTTTGATTGAAACTGCCTGCAGAAGCCTTTGAACCTGTATAAATGAACCTACTTATAGAATCAAAGTCCATGGAAATCAACATGTAAAACCCATTGAACTTGACTTGCAAAGTCTGTAGATTTTTTGAGAAGCTTTGAAAATGAGGAATTTGAATGTCTAAGACAAATTTTTAAAAATGGAAGATACAATTTTGGTCTGTAGGACCAAAATAGCTCAAATGTTGTCCCAAAAATGAATGTTATTTTTGGTGGACAACATGTAACATGAACTATAGATCTTGGGGGGTAATAATTCAAATTTTTGGGTATATATTCACCCCTAAGGTGAAAAACAATTCATTTTCACCCTAACCCTTTAAGAATTAGATCTCTAGTTTTTTGCATTAATTTTTTAGAGAAAATGGCTTGTGGTGGAGTTTAATGACATGTATCAGAGCAATTAAGGGAGCACATGTGACGACAACATAATGGGGCACTGATAATTAACACTAAATCAATCATTAATTGTCATTTAATAGCATTTAATGCACTTAAGAAGGCAAAAAGTAGTGAAGTTACCATTTGTGTGGTAGAGTAAACAACAAATTCACCAAGGAAATTGGTGACTTTATGCAAAGTCACCATTTCCAAAAATGGTAGCACTACCAAGATGGTGATTTTACCCATTTTTGGTGAAGTCACCATTTTTTGTGAGAACAAAATGGCAATTTCACCATAAAATGTGTAAAATCACTGAAACAGTGGCTTTGCCATTAAGAAAATGGTATCTTTACTCTCAAAGCTAAAAATAACTAATTTTGAGGACCCAAAAGGGGTCCAACCTCTAGAAGAGGGTCAATTAGATTGAGTAGGATAGGATTAGGATTTGGGTAATAGTATGAAGTTAGGTTGATGGTAATTTTTTTATTGCAAGAGCAATTGTTTGTGCTTACCTATCATGAGAGATGGTCCCATTATCTATAGACCTTAAAAATCTAGACTAAGGGCATGGTGGGATTCATGCAAATGTTAGACCTACGTGACATGGTATAAATGTTAGTTAATTAGGTTGATCAAGATTATTTGAGTGTGTTAATAGAGTGTTGACATAATGAGATTTTAATCTTTCACTTACCGACTAAGGAAGCCACCATCACACTTGAAGATACCTATTGTATACTCAAACTATCGATGTGTAGGAGATGCTTATTTTAGACACCACTAACATAGAAGTAGGTGGTTCTTGATTATTTATATATCTATTAGGGTATCCCATATTTTAGAAGGGTTTTAATATATACTTGATTAATACCTACACTAATATCTAACTAGATGATCTACCTACAAGGAATCCTTCACCTCTAGCCTTGATTAATGAAGAGGTTTTTGTGTTCATGGACATTATCAACATCATTTTTATACCTAAAAAGAGTGGATGGTACTTACATATGGGTTTGAGTGTCATGGTTAGGAGCATGTTAGATTATTCTACATGGTTTGCCTAGGGACTAGTAATTCTCACATAGTTGTACATATATTTGCACCTGATAGCCTACTGCAATGGATGTAGTACTAAAACCTACACACTTCTCATGGTATGGGGATGGGAGCATATTTTGATTGAGTAACAAATTAGGATGTACAGGATGTAGGATCCTAAGGATACATTAGCTTATAGTTGGGCTTAAACAAGATCTAGTAATCATGGACACAGAGGAGACATCTCCTTATATCATTGGATTCTTGACAATCTAACACTATCATTCTTCATTTGGAGCTTGTATCTCACCTACCAATTACAGTGGTTTAGGGATGGATGGTACATGGGCTTTGTGACCACCATATGTTTTCTTATAAGGAGACAGTCCCATATTATAGAGAGTATCACCTTGATCAGGTACTCAAGTAATTTGGTTATATATAGGATGTACCTAAGAGGCCATGGTGGTTTTCACATTTAACATGAGAGATAAACCATGATACTCCTTTAATTTTGAGGAGCGAGGCCACTACAAACTATATCAGTATAACAAAGGTTATCTAGGCTTATGGAGGAGGAGTTATGGATGTAGGGGTTACTCCATATTTCATTCATTAGTGGGTACAAGTGTGCCCTTTGAGGCTAACATCACTAACACTAGTATGGGGTCAAGCACCTATGGATATTAAGGATATGGAGGTTGAGACCTATAGAAATAGTAGCAAAAGTTGGAAAGAGATTGAGGTTAGGGATGATAATTATGATAATGATGGTTGGGATGTAGGAGATAGTGTAGGAAATAGAGATGAGGGGCCATATGTGATGGTATTGGACCCTATCTCAATAGTGGTGGTAGTGTCACATGTTGGTTTAGGCCATATAAAGCTATTGTGCACATAGATAGATCAAATTCAAGAATAGCCTTCTAATATGGCCATGGTAGGTAGAGATATTGGCATGCTTAAATAGGATATCAATGTTTGGGTACGAGAGGTGGTAGGGTTATAGTGTTATCTATATGAATTATAGGGCACACTAGACATGATGGATGATGATATGCCTTAGATATAGACTAAGATCACTCAGCTAAAGGCTGATATGGAAAGGATGGTATAGATATAGCACCAGCTCATAATAGAGAGAGATCAAGTCATTAGTGAGTTAAATCAAGCACTAGCGACTATGGATAGACTCAGATGAGAGTGAGATATGACTCACGGATCTAGTACATAGGATATATTTTCATAGATGATTCTAAAAATCCTTTAGGATAATGATGAGGACTCTTGTTATAAGCAATCTTATTATTCTACCATGCCCAAGGATCAGCAAGTTGTTACTTTTTAGATATGGGATGCATAAAGGGTAGGGAGAAAATCTAGTTGATCTCAAACTAGGAGTCATGTTTTAGGTGCCTCAGGATAGTTAGTTCATCATCTGTGACCATCACCACTAGTACCACTAGGGCCACTAGGGCCACCTCTAACTACAGGTCCCATGGATATAGAGAGCTAGAGTTGATTACATGGATCTTGATATTTTGGCACAGTTTAGCATTATTTTGGCCTATGGAATTGTACCCATTGTATCAGCATACTTATGTATTTTTGAGACACCATCATGATATGTATATATAATTTATGTATATGACATTTGAGATACATTAAAATTCATTTTTAGGTCTTTTGAGGCTGATGTACATGTATATGATATTATATATATATATATATATATATATATATATATATATATATATATATATATATATAAATATATATATGATATCATGTTTATTATCTTGATTATCTCATGTTTAGCATTGATTAGTATTATGGATGTTAACTATTGTTAATTTTTATGTATGCTCTGTTCATTCACTACTTATGCCATTTTTATGAGATGTTTTGTTTGTTATCATATGATTATGTTATGACTTATATGGATACTTATTCAGAGATGCTCATCTGTATAAACACATAATAAATCATTTGTTGCTTTTATTTATTACTCATGGATGCATGCATGTGTTTGGGTATTTTATTGGTTTTTGATATATTAAAGAAGTACTACTTTTGTATTTCTAGAATAGACTCCATGTGCACATTTTTCTTTAGCTTGTGATATTATGCATGATAGTATGGATAACTAAAATTGAAATATATATCCAAAGCATGGAAAACGTAATTTAAATATAAATATAAATAACTTAGGAATAGTACATGAACAATAAAATCCTAAGTGTGAATATAATAAAAATGTGATCACATCAAGTCCTAAGATACATGGTGTGAATCATGACAATGTCTAGATAGTAATAGTACAAGCTCAATAATCAATCAAACACATACATAAGATCACTCCAAAATAAATCAAAATGTAATGGTCCAAGGAGACCTCAAATAAGGGGCATGTTAAAATTCCAAACAATAAAAGGGACATGAATTAGTTAAATGTCCAAAAAACAAGCATGACATATTCAAATATCCACATACAACAAAATAGTGACATATTTAAATGTCAAAAAGGAAAACAAAGGCATGGAGGTTGAAAATAATGGAGCATATTCAAATGCTCAAACAAGAAAATCAAGACACTCAAGAAAGTGGATAAATAGAAAGTATAAGTAACCAACATAAACACATCATACTAGTCCCCAGATATATGTGTTAGAAAAAAAAATTAGTGCCTAACATATCAAGTAAATTGTGAAATATATAAGCATGGATAAAGGCATGTGTAATACATAAAGCTCAAGCATGATAATGTAAAATGATCATATAATGATATAACCTAGATTTATCATAATCAAAGAAGCATATGCCCCCAATGTCCACATTACATGAGTAGAGGGAAGGCCAAACATCGAGAAGGCAATAGATCATGTATCTATGTATGCCTAAATCACACTCAAAAGATGCATGAAACACGTGTATATAATATTAAATTATATGTTATATACCAACATGGAACCAATAATAAAGATGCCAAGGAGCTAATATAATATGTAATTATTGAAAAAAGTTTTGGATTTTTGAAGGGAATATTCCAAAGAAATAACTATCCTATGATCTCATCCAATGGATGGTCATAGGTATCTAACCACTAAGAACCTAGTGAAATAGACTTGTGGTACTGCCAAGGAGCATGTATAGGTATAATATATGTAAATTTAAAATTTTTAATGCTATAAAAATGTATAATAATAATGTTTAGTTGTGAATAAATAATAGGATTAGGGGTTCATAGAACCCATCATTGATTTCTTTATGGTTTATTTGGAATAACAATCACATGAACATGTGTAGGTGTTATGGATATCTAAATATGGTGTGTAGTAGATGAGGATTCTATGGAACCCACTATAGGTCTATGATGTAATGGTCTCTCAAGTACTTACTGCATAGGAAAGGCTATTGTTTACCCTTTTTTGGAGGATTAACCTTAGTAGGGTTGATAATTAATTATCTAGGTATAAGTCTACCTTGCTGAAGAGGATGTTTCTATGGAATACTAAAAATTATAATTAATCAATTTAAAATAATGTATTTAACACACCCATGAATTATATAAGTTACCACTTTAAGTGTACATATCCAAGGTCATCCCAATAACATATCAAAGACACATGTGGAAGATTTAATTGAGAAGGTAGTAATCACATGTGTGGGACATAATTGTAAAGGTAAGTCAATCTCAACAATAATTTGTTGTGAAGTCAAATAAAATTCTCTAACTGATCTAGTCAAAGGATTTATATCATGATTTGTATATCCCAAATGTGTAATTAATTAAAACAATATTAATGTACTCGCTTGCACCATTATTAATCATGACATTGTGTATAGATTGGTGGTCAAGGTGTGCTCAAATTAATAAAGAATGAAGATTATAATTATTATCCACAATCTCATTGTCATCAAAAGTAATAGAGGGTATCTAAACTATATGAGGTGTATGTTGTGTATAATTATCAATAATCCCATCCAATGGGTGCCCATAATGTGATGGAGGAGGATGTGCATTATATGTCATTTTCACTTTTGAATCTTTATAAGAATGGTCCTACAAAATATTTTTAAATATTTTCTACTTGTGGTAGTCATTAGGTTATGAACTTGATTCCTTTGGAGGAACATTAAATGTAATATTTTGATCATCTATGGTTTTTTATCTTATGCATTAAGGTAAAACATGTGTTATTGAAATTCTTACGGCCTTTGAGATAATCACAATAATAATTTGCATCACACACTTTGGGTAAATGTATAGTCATATCAACCTATATAGGATGAGGGAGAGATATGAGGTGATAATATATAAGCCATGGGAGTAATAAAGTGGGAGACTCATGTAAGCATGTAAATTATCTATGTGGTGCATTGGATAACACAAACCAATTAGGTTGTTATTATACTATATTGACCATGGTGGTTATTTTTTTTTTATGTTCAAGAGGTTTGACCTTATAACTTGGTTTGATAGTAAACTTGGTATTGTAGATGTAGTTGATGTATTTGTTACACACTTGATTTTTTTCAATGAGATTAGTTTCATTTCATGATCATGAACAATGTGTCATAAGTCATAAAAATATTTGAAATTTTTGAAAATAATAGACTCATGTAAAGGAGAAATAAAACTTCTTGAAGATGTCCTGAATATCTTTAGTTATCATGGGATTGGTCATTTTAGCTAACATTATCTTACACCTCAAGACATATTCATTAATTAGTTCATTGGTTCATTGTTTAATTTTTTCAATTTGGGCATAGGAAACATTTTCAATAATTTTAATAGATAAATGTACCCAAAAATAATTTGTAATGGGTTTGAATGTGTTTATTGATTGAGTTTTAAATCATGAAACCACCTTAAAACATAGTCTTTTAAGCTCCTTGGAAATAATTTGGTCAAAATTTTATCATTGGAGGCTTAATCAAGACATGCTACATTAAAATATCAAATATGTTCTTCAGGATCACCCTTGCCATCATAAAATGTTAACTTAGGTGAAACAAACCTAGTTGGTAGGGGGTTTAAAGATATCTATGATGCAAGAGTATTATGTATCACCTCTTATGAATCAATAGCATAAGGTGATTTCATAGAGTTTTGTTCAATATTTATAACTTTAATTTTAATATATATATATATATATATATATATATATATATATATATATATATATATATATATATATAATTTGGACAAGAGCTTACACCTCTTGGTATTTTAGGTTGGATATTTGAGAATTCACCAAAGGAGGTGTACCTATAGACTAGGTATATATAGGCATTGAAACCAAAAATTGGGTTGAAGTATTAATTTTTTCCATGTAAGATGTGGTAATATTAGTTCAAGGAACAAAGTTTGAAATACATATTCTGTGTCTCCACTAGATGTATAAAGTGGTAATGTTCTCAATGGGAGGGTTGTTGGTATATGGGTATGACACATAGTTCTAATAACATGATCAATAGATGGACCTACTTGTTCATCTATGGTTTTTGATTTTTTAGTTTCTAATATGGTTCTTAGGATTTCATAAATATCTTTAGGTTTTTATGAATACACTCATGAAATAAAGTAATCATTTTCACTTTCTTATGATCTATTTATTCATGTTCATTAGTTTCATTAGAATCATGGTTTTCATTATCAAATTATTCTTATATGATAGCCTTGTTATCACATTTCCCATTCTCAACATGTGTATCATAATGGATCATAGGATTAGGCCCTTCATTAGTTTGAGTTATCTTAGGTGGTAGCAGGGGAATATCAATGTGCTCAATAGGTACACATCCCAATCTAGGGCTACTCCTAGGTTGAACAACAAATAATATAGGTAGGAAATTGAAAATCACAACAATCTAAAATCCTAGTTGGTTGAAAACCCTAAGAATCAAAATAATTTACATTCACATGGATCAGGGTCATCAAATGTTTAACCCTAAAATATAGATTGGATAATCTAGATTAAATGGGTAGAGATAGCCTAGGGCATAAGGATGGTATACTATCTCTTAAGAGGCTAAGTAATTTCAAAACTTAGATAAATATATACATGATTTATTATGTTGAGATATGTTAAAAATAGAAAGTAAAATTATGCTAGATAGTTCAATGATAATAAAAATAAGACACTTGGTTGGTTTTGATGTTAATACATATCTAGAAATGGAATAGTAAGAGAATATATTGGATATATATTTTGGATCAGTCACATAATTTTATAATTTTTATCTTTGTAGTTGAAAACACTTACATTAACCTATGATTGTTTCATCAACACTTCTATCTAACTTAAACGTAGGTGCCTAGTATATAATAACTATTAAAACTAGATGTGACCATTTGGATATTTATAGGTTTTGTGTTGACTTCTCTCTAGTGCATTCATATCTAGGCTATAGACTATTTCTCTTTATTAAATGAGAAAACCCTAATCCTTCATATTCATAATGGTTATGGGAAAAATGGGTTAGTGGGCACATAGTGCCAAGCTAACCCAAAGACCCATCTATCAATGAGTGTTGCCACATATCCAATACTCTAAAAAGGGCCTCAGATTTTTGTATTTCCCCCTTATGTGTTGGATTATGTGTGTATCATGTAATATGTGATAAATAAGTACATAGAGTGATCTAGCTTGTAACTTGGAAAATGTGGCTTATGAAATGCTCCTTCAATACTTTAGACCTATATATGTGTTGTCTCTATGAATGATATAGAAATAAGATAAAACATGGAATATTTTCTCACTTAATTTCTTGATTAATGGATTTGGTAAGTTGCCTTGTAAGTAGGTAAAAAGTTACTACATAAGCAGTGAGGGTTGATCTTGTGTGTGTGTGTGTGTGTACCTTTGGAGAATATCTCACATTAAATAACTAAGGCCAACCATTGGAATAAGTTTCATTTGGAAATTGGAAGACTTTAGGGCTCTATACACTTGTATTTAGACATGACACTTGCATTAATGTCTGTGTCTGACTAGGATGCAAGTGTTCAAGTAGCTAAAAAATAAGAATAGGTCTAAAACTTGTAAAATTAGAAGATAGGGAAGTTTATAACATTCTGAGCATAATAGTGAAAGGAATGAAAAAAATCATTTCAAGCCACAAAGATCTTAGGTGCTAATATAATAACATCACAAGAAGAATCTAAAAGCACAGACATTGCAAATAAATATGCAGAATAAAGAGTAATATCATATAATATATCTCTAGATCTAGTTTTAAGTACAATGAAAGTGCCTTGCATATATAAGCAAAAAATATAAATCATAGTCATAATATTAATCTAAGAGATAACCTATTAATATAAACCCACCACACATATATAGAAAACATTTAATATCCACACTAGGTAACATGAACAAAGGTAAATAACCTAATCTAACACCCTCCTCAAGTCAATCTAGGAGCAAAAAATTATCAAACTTGTTGCCAGGGTCCAAATAACATGAATGCAATGGTCAAGTGATCACATGAGATGAAGTTGGTGCACACCACAAAGAATCTAAAGTAATTTGAAATTATACAAGGAGATAAATTGCACAAGACAAATAGGAAAAAACCCAATATTTGATTAACATGAGATGGCCATAATGAAGAATATATATAGGAGAGCTCGTAAGTAACTCCTCCACAAATGGTGGTCAAAGAACCCCAAGAATAGACTGTAACTCCTCTACAAAAGGTGGTCAAAGCACTCCAAGAATAGACTGTAACTCTTTAATGAAAGGTGGTGACAAGGTGCTAAGTATAGAGAAGTAACTCCCATACCCGGAATAGCCAATCAAAGGAGTTACTTATGACACCTATGACACATCTATGACACACATCTCCACATAAGCTAGCCTATCCCACTAATGGAGGAAAACTCCATGTATGCATAAATATATAATATTCCCTGATTAAATAATAGGGAAAAATAAAAACCTCTGCTAACACCCCTCCATAAGCAAAGCTTAGGTGGGCAGTGTGGAAATATAAAATGGGTCCCGGTAACTAGGCCTAATGAGGTACCCATATACAAATGCAATCTCCCATAAGATAGAGAAAAAGGAGAAAACCCATAAGAAAAATCTCCCCCCTAAAAGAGAGACATAAAAGAAATGAAGAGGCTAGTGGGTCCCCCTGAAGATGATGCTACTATAGATGTGGACCACACCCCAAGAAGATCTCATAGAAGAATGAACTTGCTCTCAATGAAAGGTTTGGTGAAGATGTTTGCAATCTGCTTCGAAGACTGGCAAAATATCAAGTCAATGACCTGACTATGAATAAGCTCCCAAATGAAATGCATGTGAATCTCTATGTGCTTGGTCCACTGGTCTTGAACCAAATTCTTGCAAATCTGAATGGTACTCTGGTTGTCACAATAAATGATGGTGGGCTGCCTGATAGGAATTCCAAACTCAAAAAGTATCCCCTGAAGCCAAATAGCCTCAGTAGTTGCATTAATAGCTCCCATGTACTCTAACTCTATGGATGATATAGCAATATCATTCTACTTCTTGCTAGACCAACTAATAGGACTAGAACCTAGAGATAAATTACAACCATAAGTGGACTTGCGAGTCTGTGAATTGCCAGCCTAGTTTAAATCTATAAATCCAACCAAGTCAACCTTTATGCCAAATCTATAATGAATCCTGTATCTATGTGAACCCTGTATGTAATGCAAGATCCTCTTAGCTGCTTTCCAATGTATCTCATGAGGTTCCTGCATAAATTTGGAGACAAGTACCACTATATATGATATGTCAGGCCTAGTGTGAGTCAAGTAGATGAGACTTCCAACAAGTTGTCAATACCAAATGGCATCAACTAATGGTGAAGAATAGTCAGCCTCAAGCTTGACTCTTGATAGAAAGGGAGTCAGAGATGGCTTGCAATTAGCCATGTGAAATTGAGACAATAAATCAAGAGCATACTTAGGTTGTGCAAGAAAAATCCCTAAATCTGACTATGAGATCTCGATGCCAAGGAAGTAGTGCAACAAACCCAAGTCTATCATGTCAAATCTATCCTAGAGAGATGTCTTCACTATTGTAATAGCTGATGAAGAACTCCTAGTGATCAAAAGGTCATCAACATATAAAACCAAAATCAAGAGCAAATCATCCTACCACAAGAAGTAGATATTGGGGTCAGAATGGCACCTAGTGAAACCCGCTATGAGAAAGAAGGAATACATCTTGCCATACTAAGCCTGAGGGGCCTATTTGAGGCCATAGATAGATTTCCTAAGTCTGCATACTAAGGAAGAATCTTGAACAAATCTTGGTAGCTACTCCATGTAGATCTCCTCCTCTAGGTCTCCATGAAGAAAGGCACTCTTCACATCCATCTAGTGCACATCCCAACCATGTGTTGCAGTAATAGCCAAGGTGAGTCAAATAGAAGTCATCTTTGTAATGGGTGCAAAGGTCTCTAAGTAGTCAATGCCTACCACCTATGAGAAACCCTTGGTGACTGGTCACACCTTGTACTTATCAACCGACCCATCTGTTGCAAACTTGGTCTGATATATCCACCTATATTGAACCATCTTCCTTCCCTTTAGAAGTGAAGTCAAGTCCCAAGTGTGATTTTTGATTAAGAATATTATTCCTCCATAGCATTATTCCACTTAGGTACTCTTGATGCCTCTCAAAAAGTTGTGGATCTGAAACTAAAGTAAAGAAGGCATGTGGATCTCTCTGATAGTCCTCCCTAGTGTGTCTATCATCTGTAAGATCTCCTGCCCAAGTGCCAATACTCTCAAGTGTCTATCTGGCCTAAAGTGGCCCAAAAGTGGGTGAGTCAGGTGCTAACTCCTCATCTTCTAACTAACTAGAGGTCGATGACTTTACATCATTATCCTCATTGTCTGAACTTGAAGAAGAATAATATGTTTCTAGCTTAGGAACCTGCTATGGCTGATCTAAATCTGAGGAATCATCATGAAGAAGTAGATCCAATGAGAGAGAAGTGCCAAGTGTTGAGTCTCTAGGACTCTCTTGAAAGTGGACACTTCTCTCAATGAATAACTCATGAGTGGTCAAATCTAGAAGGTGATACCCCTTAACACCATTTGGATATCTTACAAAGATGAAAGGCTTGGACTGATGTTCCATAGCTTTGCATTTCTTCTTCGGTATGTAGGCCATGGCTGGGGATCCAAAAACCCTAAGGTGCTCAACATCAGGTTTCCTTTTATGTCAAGCTTCAAAGAGTGTTATCCCTTTTAAAGCTTTATGAGGAACCCTATTTTGAATGTAGCAAGCACAATTGATGGCTTTAGCCTAGTACTTTGGTGCTAAGGATTTGGAGTGAATCATATAGCTACCCATCTCTTTCAAGAACCTATTTTTGAGTTTTGCAACCCCATTCTATGAAGGACTGTAAGTGACTATGTGCTACAAATTAATCCCCTCTATGTTATAAAACTACTCAAACCTATTGTTGACATACTCCCCCCCATTATCAGTTTGAAGAACCTTGATGGATTGCTCACTCTGTTTCTCAACAAGAGCCTTGAAGTCTAGAAAATTTTCAAACACTTCAGACTTTTGTTTGAGAAAATATATCCAAGTGTACCTAGAGAAATCATCAATGAAAGTGAGGATGTACTTGGCCCTTGTGAAAGATGGTTTGGGAAAGGGTCCCGATACATCACTGTGGACTAACTCCAAAGGTTGTGAAGCCCTCCAAGCTTTGCCTTTGTCAAATTTTGCTTCAGGATGCTTCCCAAGGGAGCACCCCTCACAAATTCCTTTTGAGAATTGGACAAGATAAATAAGATCATGGGTGTACTTTTTGTGACTCAAATGAATCCCTAAATCTAATTCAAGAATTTGTAAATTAAGGAAAAATTGCAAAATATTGAGATATGTCATATCAAACTATGTGGAAAGATCTTACTAAATAGTCTAAATATGGGATTAAAAACTCCAAATAAGAAGTATATCATCCACATACAAGTCAAGTATAACAAAATCCTATTCAACATGTTATTATAGGATTTGAGTGGCAATGAACAAAGCTAGTAGATATAAGAAAAGAATCCATCTTTTCATGCCAAGCTTGAGGGACCTATTTGATATCATAGAGAGACCATCAGAGTCTAAAAATAAGATAATAATCATGAATAAACCTAGCAAGTTGCTCCATGTATATTTCTTCCTAAAAATATCCATGTAATAAGGCATTCTTTACATCCATCTAGTATACTATCTAACTCTATGATGAAATAATACAAAGGACAAGGTGACGAAATCCATCTTGTAAATGGGGGTAAAATTATTAGATTAACCAATACCTTCGACATGTGATAAACCCTTTAAAACAAGACAAGTCTTATAATTGTCAATATACCTTCAACTATTTATTTGGTTTGGTATATCCACTTGCATCTAACAAAATTTATTCCCTTAGGAAGAGAGATGAAATCCCAAGTATGACTATTTATCAAAGAATAATACTCATCTATCATCGCATCATCCCACTCATGTAATCCATGACCCTATGAAAAAGATTATGGATCCCTAAAAAATGCCTAAAATAAAAGTCTAGAACTTGTAGAATGTGCATGATGATGTATAGTGGGTGAAATATCATATATGAAACGTGTTTCCATAAAAACTATAGTATGATCCCACTTAGGCATAGTGGTAACAAGATCCTCATCTAATTCTACATCCATAACCTTCTCAATGACCTCCTAAATTAGCTCCTCAAAGAAGGGATCCTCAAGATGAAGTGAAGAATTATCAATGGATGGGAGTAAATAAGAATAAGAAGACATGTGTAGACAATATTTATGAATTATATAGCACCTCAGTCTTGTACACTTGACAAACTCAGACCTTTGTTATTCCTCTTAGTTATAGACCTTTTCTACTTCTACAAGTCTCACATATGTTCTCTCTTATGTCCCTTGATTTATCTCTTAGTCTAATCAGTCTTATATTGATGACCTAGGCCTTATTTCATTCCCAAGATGCTTAAAACCTACTTATCTTATGCCTCTATAAGTCCTAATCTTGTACCTAATTTCCTACTCCCTGGATACTTGCATTAGAAAGACATGTACATCGACATAGGTCTCCTACTCCAATGTAAGTGTCTAGTGCCCTAAAGTCATCTAATTTGGAAATGAAATATATCCTAATGGTTATCCTAAGTGTTTTAACATGATTTATTTATTCAAATGGATTGGTATAAATACAACATCAATCCTAATTCATACCTCACCTACACCTTACACAGACCAAGACAACTTATCAAAAGCATTCAATCAATCACTCAATAAATAATATCTTTCTTATTTTCCCCTATTCTCATATCAGTCATAGGAAAAACACATACATAAATCTAAAGTACTAAAGAAACAACCCAAGAGCCCAATTTGCCAAGTTACAAGTTAGGTCAATATTGTACTTGTTTTCCAAATATTACATGATTCACACACGAGCTAACATATAAGGGAGAACTACATAAGTATGAGGCCTTTTTTAGAGTACTGGGTATGTAAAAAACTCTCATTAATAGAGGTATATTTAGGGCAGCTCGACACTATGTAGCCACTAGATTATTTTTCCCACAACCACTATGAGGAGGAAGAACTAGGGTTTTTCTATTTGACAAAGAGTGATAGTCCATTACCTAGATCTAAATACAATAGAGAGAAGGTGATGAAAAACTTAAAAGCATCTAGGTGGTCATATCCCATTTTAGTAGGTAATCCTCATCTAGATAACCCTTGTTTCATTATCATCCTTGTGCCATTTCATTCATATATACCACTTTAACATCTAGATAACTTAATTTAGATCATTTTAGGGTTAGACATTTGGTGAACCCTATATTTAAACATCAAAACCCTAAGCATACCCTATGGAATGTTTATTACTTGATTTTTTCATATATATTTTCATCGTTGATATTGATTTCTTTGATGACTGTGATTACAAAACTATCCAATTCTCCCTCAAGGAAGGAATTTTAATTGACTACACTTGCATTCTTCCAAGTGTTAAAGCATGTAATATAAAAGTCTTTAATGGTAGTATTTTTTATCCCTCTAATCAGGTCCATGTTCCCACCACTTCAAGAGATAAGTTCATTCATCTTAAGGATGATGAAAATCCTTTAGACATGCTTCTTATAGCACCATTATATGACTTTGGCATTTGATAATTGCAAAAGTATGGATACCATGGCTAAAGATTGGGAAAACATGAGTAAGGTATAACCCACCCTATATCTCTTAAGCATAGAAATATAAATAGGTAAGGGTTGGTATTTTCAAACACCTCCTTGAGTCACCTACCATTCAATCCAACTAAACATGTACATTTTACCAAAAAATTGGGTATATATGGCCAAGAGGTTCCTTCATTTAATTGACAAAAATTATAAAAACTACATAATGATATTATGGTTGATGTTTAAACAAATAATAAGGGGGATAATTCTTCAATCATATTGATTAAACTCCTCAAAATTCCTAAATTTACAAACAACGTCCATATATTCAAGGGTCATGGTTTTTTCTTACCTTCATTTAAAACAAATTCTATATCAAAAAAGGTGTCCTTACCAAACTTTTCCAAATTTAAAATTGTTATACCTTTACCAAAGGAAAATAAATTATTTAAATGGTACAAGTTATCCAAATGATAAACCAAATATACCAAAGTTCAAAGATCCCATACCATAACCAAAATGTCCTAAATTTAATGATTATGAATTTTCAATTGTTATACATAAGGATGATAATACTCATATGCATAGATTCAAAAGAGGTGGTGGGTTGCAACCAATGATAACACCTATGATAAACACCTTTATCCCCATATAATATCTAATTTTTATGATGACCACTATTGGGGACATTCAAAAGCAATCTTTTATACTCCAAATTCAAATGGATTTCCATAATGATAATGCACAGGTTACCTCATTCAATAATAAACCTCTTGTGCAATGTATACTTGGATATTCTTATCCAATAAAATTGAATTACTATATTTACCTCTCTTTTTGAGACACAAGGAACCATTCGACAACATGATTAGATATGTACATTTTCTTAGTCAATGGGATCAAAATTGGTTCTATAGTTTACCAAAGGTCTCTTTACATATTTTTTCCTATATTTTAAAGATGCATTTTATATGGCTTTCAATATCCACAAGGTGCCAAAACTTACATTATAACATTTGCACAATTTCAAACAATGTGATGACAAGTCCCTTTAAGATCATACTATTTGACTCAAAAGTACATCATATGAGCTAGCATTTAGACCCACATATTTGGAATTATAATTCATCTTTAGTGGAGGAATTATTTCCCAATTAAATTAAAAGACATTGCATAAAAAATATGAATCATTTACCCATTTATATAATGATGTGCATAAATATGCTTCCTTCATAATTACTCATTCAAAAATACTAAACATATCTCCCTCCAAATACAAAAGCTTTATCCCTCACATAAAGGATGGACATATCTTACCTATATGATCAGTATACAAATATTACTTAACATGGGGCCAATCCAAATTCCATATCCCATGCAATAATCTCAAAGTGAACAACACAAAAAGCATCCATGCCAACAAGATTTAAAAATTACCTTATACATGGGTGGTGCCTATTTTTGTCATAACCATATTGATTCTACACAAGAAAAAACTAATTATATTGTAAGACACTTTCAACAAATTGGCTTCAATCTAATAAACTTACAAAATAAAGGAGGTTGGAAATACTCCTTAGGCAACATTCTAGTACCAATTGATTGTGGTCCTAAATTAATTCAAACATGAGTTTGGGTTATCTCTACCACATCTCCATATACATTTACACTAGGAACTCTTTGGCTATACAAAATGGAATAAAAAATTGATCCAAATAAACAAGGTATTTCACTTCCTCATGAAGGAAAATTAATAAATATTTCAAATGATAGCATTACTTCTACTACACATGCAAAATGTGAGTAAGAACATGCTACGTACATTTTTAACCTATCCAATCAAGATGAAAATAATGTAAAAGATGCAACTTAAAGTTTTAAGATTCATAATGGGGAGATATTTATTACCATCCATTAGATGGAATCATAGGATGATCTTTCCTCTTCAAAAATTCCAAAAATGCCAAAAAAAAATGTTCAAAAATCCAAAATAAACTTTTGGAACTTACATGTTCTATTAGCTCCTTAGAATCTGTGTTACTTATATATTGATGGATGACATATTTAGTTGCTCATATATACACATATTTTTCACTTATACTTGAGTTTGATACATACATGAATAGATACATGATACATTCATATTTAAGATGTTGTGACTTCCCTATACTCATGCCATATGGACATTGGGTGCATCTAATTATTTTATCTTAATAGACATAGGTTATATGATTCAATGATCACTCTATATTATCATGTTTGAGATTACATATATACTTACACATGCCTATTATCCATGATTATATATTACACATCATACTTGATATGTTATACACTTGACATATTTTCCTAACACATTAGATATATGGGCTATTATGGCATGTTTATATTGGTTTCTTATATTTTAATTTATGCACTTTCTTGAGTGACTGACCTTGTTATTATGTTGCTTTTTTTAGCATTTGAATATGATATTTTTCTTGCATCCTCACCATGCCTACGTATGCTTACATTATTGTTTATTATATGGATATTTGAATATGTCATAAAGCCTTTATGTACATTTGACTAAGTCATGTCCCCTTTATTATGTGACATTTGAACATTCTCCTTGTTTGCGATCTCTTTGGACCATTACCTTTTGACATGATTTTAAGTGCTCTTATGTGTGTGCTTGTTTACTTGTTGATCTTGTATTGATACTATCAATACATTTCCATGATATTATCATTCATATTAGACCTACATGTGATTTCATCAATTCTATGTGATTAAATGTTATTTTTACTTAGACATGTTCCCTTCTATATGCTAAATGGTTACATTCATAGATTATATAATTGTTTCATCCTTTTGAGGTGAGGTAACTACTAGAGACTATCTTTGATTCACCTCAAAAGTGTGGAATATTAGTGGGGGCATGTCATAGATACATGTTCTCCACACTTGACATAGTTTATAAATATAGTGGGGGCATGTTTTGGAAGCATGTTCTCCACACTCATTCATATGAGGTACTTATATTAATTTTTAGATTCAATAGGGGCATTCAATATGGGCATAGATTCCACAAATTCATGGTTCTCATATTATAGTGGGGGTATGATTTGGAATCATGTTATCCACATTCATTGTGTATATGATACTTATATCAGCTCTCAGATTTAGAGGGGGCATGCTTTAGAAGCATGTTCTCCACAACTATTCAGTATTTAGCATCTCTAAATTATAGTGGAAGCATGTTTTGAAAACATGTTCTCTATACTGGTAATTATATAAGTTTTTAGATTTATCCATATATAGTGGGAGCATGCTTTGGAAATATGTCTTCCACACTTACACAGTTATCTAAATTGGCCAAAGCAAACAATTATATGATTCAGATTCATAGTTATGGTAGAATTTTGTACATTGGTAGTTTCATCATGAGAAATATCTAAGGTCTATATTTAATTTCAAAATGCAAATAAATTTTAGATTCCAAAACTCTTTTATGTACTATTACCATATCACAAATTTTTTCATACTGATACCCCATGAACTTTTATGGATTTTTATTGAGCCAATAAACTATAGTGGTTGATTCAAATTTTGGTATGGTTGAGGTGACAAAATCACTCAATCGTACCAATTTTTTAGGTTAGAATTGATCATTCAGCCTCACTAGGTTATAAGTATTGTTCAGTTACATGGTTGAGCTAATCTAAATTGTTAAGTGGTAACTCACTTTTGCTCTAAAGTTAGGGGTATGTGCCTTTTAGTATCTCTCTCTCTCTCTCTCTCTCTCTCTCTCTCTCTATATATATATATATATATATATATATATATATAGGTATGTTCACTTTAAATTTTTATCTATATTTGTCCTAATTTTAGTTTTAGAGCCTTACAATGATACATCTTTTTTAGAACAACTTACCAATAGGCAAGGTGGTTACGTCAACACATATGTATACTCCTAAACCTTGATTTTTCAATTTTAATACATTTAAATTACTTTAAACCTATATTATATGTACTAATTTTATACGGTAATATGTTCTTGGTTGTAGGTTAAAGACAAGGTGTGTATACACACCTAGTTATTCAATCCTTTCCTTTAAACTAGCAATTTCATTACTAGATTAAATAGGGGGAAATGTAGATGATACTTTATGATTACATAGTACCTAATTCTTGTATACTTTTAAAACTTAGAGCTTGGTTTTTCCTCTTAATTCTTTACCTTTTTTGATTCCATAAGTCCTGTATCTACTCTATATTTGTGCCCTTTATCCTATATATCTTAGTCTGACTAGTTTTATGTTTATGACCAAGGTCTTCTATCTTTCCTATCTTAAAATGCACATATACTCCATCTCTAAAAATTAAACATGTACCTACTTTCCTACTCCCTAAACACTAACATTTGAGATAGACAATAATGTTGACATTATTGTCTTGTCCCAATGCAAGTGTCCAGTTCTCTAAAGTCATCCAATTTTCAAATGAAACATATCTTAATGGTTATACTAAGTGTTTTAATTCAATTTATTACTCCAAATGGATTGATATTAATATAAGATCAACCCTCATTCATTTCTTACCTAGCTACAACTAGCAAAAGACCAAAGAGACCAAGGTAACTTATCAAAAACACTTTATCAAGCATTCAATTGATCAAAGCTACCCTATTTCCATACCAATTATAAGTATAACATATCTATATGTTTTAATTAATAAAGGAGTAGCCCAATAACTTGATTTTCCAAGTTACAAGGTAGATCATTGTTTTACTTACTTTACACATATTGTATGATTCACACACAATCCAACATGTAGGGGATAACTACATTAGTATGAGGCCCTCTTTAGAGTATTGGATATGTAGGTAGTACCCACTAATAGTGGAGTCTTTGGGGTATCTTGACACCATGTTCTCATTAATCCATTTTTCCCCAAGGTCACTATGAAGGTTTAAAACTAAAGTTTTTTTAATTTCATAAGGAGTGGTAGTCTATGACCAAGATATGAATGCATTAAATCAAAGGAGAAGTAGAACCCATAATCATCTAGGTGGTTGAATCCTATTTTAGTATATATTTTATACAAGACACTAGCATTTAAACCAGATAATAACATTGACGCAACTATCTTAGGCTAATGTTATTATGTAGAAAACAAGAAACATCAAATACAAAATCTATAAACTATTACATAATCTCTTTCATTCCTACTTTATTTATGTTCTAGATCCAAAACTAAATTATCATCAAAACAAGCTAAGTATTTCACTTCTTTATCCTTTCTATATCTATCATAATTGTACTTTCCAGATGTAGACTATCTTAATATAATAAATTTAGTGTATGTTTATATCTAAGTTTAGCATTTAATTGGCATGTTATAAATCTGATTATCACCCTTGTGCCATTTCATTTCTATATAACCCTTTAACATCTAAATAACCCAATCTAGATCATTTTAAGGTTAAACACCAAGGCTTCCATTCTAGATAAAAAGATAGAATAAAAGATTTGGAATGGACCTTTCAACTTGGATAGGATTAGGTAAACAAATTATTAATATCTATTATCTCTTCCACTCCCCTTCAATTATGTCAACAAGTGATTTAACTTATTAATATAGTCTAAAATGTATGGAAAGTCTTTAGGATTGAGAGAAGTGATATCTACTTCAAGTTGTATGGCTTTTATGTGAACCACCTTACCATATAAACCCTTCAATTTTGTCCATATTTTAAAAGGATAGTCAAATCCTTCTAAATGAAATCAAAGACTATCACTTACATAATTTCCTATCAAACCCATACACTCATAAAATTTGCATTGGTGCTAAATTTTCTCATATTCTTTATTAAACATTGGTTGTACTTCAATCATTAAGGCCCATAATCCTTTATGTTTAATTATTATTTCTATTCTTGGTCTCCATGTGTCATAATTGTGTTGTTAATGATTTGCACTAAGCTAATATAGAATAATAATCCATTATAAAAAAATCACCAAAGAGTAAGAGAATGTAAAAAAGGTGCTCAAATCGGTACTAAGACAACTCCTCCAAAAAAAATTATTTTATTAGGCCCCCCAAATTTTTCACTTTATAATTGAGCGTGTTTTACAATATAAATGATGTTGATAGATCAAGAATAAAAACATACATTTTTAAACAAAATGGCACTTGATTTTAAGTTCTTTATCAAAATTTATAGTGATTACAAGTCCTACCATAAATGGGTTAAATAAAAACTACACAAAATTTAAGTTCTTGGAAATTTTTTAATTCTCAGAGAGATTTAAAAATGGCCTTGGGATTTAATCCCCCACTAGTAGGAATCAAAATTTAAGCCACCCCCATGTGACCAAGGGTCTAAGCCCTTTGATAGCTTTCCCCCCATTGTCAAATTAAGGTGAGTGATGTTAGTGTAAAAGTGGAAGGGAAAATGTGTGAATAGTCATGATATCCATTGATTTGTTGTGATGTTGTGAAATATGGCTTGAAGATGATTCATAAAAAATGCCAAAGCAATAAAAATTGTTGGTGGCATGGTTAAAAAATATGTAACACTGAGGTTATGGTCTGGGGACACATAAAACACTATAGGAATAGGAAAGACACAAACAACATTGGCCAAATTTTTATCCACTCTTCTGACCTTCTTGATCTTTAAAAAATAAATAGAACAAAAAATGCAGTATTTTCAAGGGAAAAAACTGAGTAAAAGGTTTTCAGATCCATAAAGAAATAATCCAGTAAAAGGTTTTCAAAAACTTAAGAAAATAAAAAAAGGGAAAGGATATCATAACCACATCCACCTTGATCAAAACATGCCTCCATTATATCAAGATGAAATTCTAGATTTAAAAAACTTGCATTAAACTCACAAATGGATGGCCATAACACATATAGCTCTGATACCATGAAAGGAATGAAAAACAAAATGTTCCAAGACAAAAATATCTTAGGTGTTAACTACAAAACATCACAAGGAGACCTTGAAAGCATAGAATTTACAAATTGATGTATAGAACAAAGAGCAATATCATATAATATATCTCTAAAAATATTTTTAAGTACAATGAAAGTGCCTTGCATATATAGGCAAGGAATATCAATCATATTCGTAATATTAAGCTAAGAGATAACCTATGGATAGAAACCCACTATACCTAAATAGAAAACATTTAATATCCACACCTAAATAGGTGGGAAAAACAAATAATTTTGAACTACATAAAGCACCTAGGGAACATAGGTGTAATCACTTTAAAATGGCACTTGAATGCTAATAGTGCTACTTGAGACCACCTATCCCTAGCTTAGCCCTAGAACTATCTTAGGGTCTATTTTCACACTTATCCAACCTTCATGTGGGAAACATGCATCCCTATTCATTATTAAATCTATACCAAACCCTCATTCTTACATCATGGCCATTTGTACCTCAAGTTTTGTCATTTAGACATTAATGCCATAATAGGGACAATAGTTCCACATGGTACTAGTGTCCTAGTTTTGGTGATATTTCCCTTTCCCTCCTTTTTCCACAAATGGATATCATTTCAAATCTTAGACCTCATAGGGTTGGCCTAGACCTCTTTTAACACCCACACAAGCACAATAATAGTATATATACATGAATTTTTACCCTCTAACCACTAGATAGAAATCATATTCAAATTTAACATACAAAATCAGAATAAGTTATGTATAATTGAGGTTATCAATCCCTATTATACCTTACTTTTTTCATATAAGTATTTACAACATTCCTAAGCTCATATTATTCAGATTTATTGTCTCGAGAACATTCAAAATACTCAAATCAAACATAATACTCGATTCACTTGCATTTTCACTAGCACTTAGGTGGAGATAAATATATCAATCTTGATCCCTCTTCAGAGTGTTGGTATGTAAGAAAATCTCATCATAGTAGGGTGTTAAATATGTCAAACCTAGCCCACTAACAAATAGTATTTATTGATTATATCAATTAGAT
The DNA here is from genome assembly GCA_037957365.1 of Torreya grandis. Taxonomy (NCBI): domain Eukaryota; kingdom Viridiplantae; phylum Streptophyta; class Pinopsida; order Cupressales; family Taxaceae; genus Torreya; species Torreya grandis. The sequence continues at coordinate 3,118,113 of JARHVA010000023.1, read as the reverse complement.
GTCATAGTGACATAGAGGATTAGGGTTTACTCATAAAAATAAATCAAAACATGTCATCTACAGAATTTTAGAACTCATGCATGTAGGAAAAAATTAATATACCCATAGATAGGTGCACTTAGAAGCTCAAAATAGTTTTGTATAAAAGGAACTACCACCAAAATAGGGACACTAGCACCACATGGTGCTACTATCCAATTAGGGTGTTACTATCTAGAAGGTGTTTTAACACCTGGATCCAGTTTACAACACTCAAACCATCCTCTGCCTTAGTTTTTAGCCTCTAAATCATCCATCTTAGTCATTTTCTAGTTAATTTCTCATTTACATTATTTATTATTATTTTTAGAAAGGTAAAATTTAGTTATTTCTATAAAAAAAATAAATGGATATATGTATGGCATAGTTATACCTTGATTTACTATACTCAACTATTTAACAACATAATATTTACATTCACTAAGTCCTTATAGGTTAAAACAATTGGTTAACCTAACTTACCTTGAATACTATTAAAACCCTAACCCTAAATGCTACTAGGGTTTGTATCCTTATTTTTACTATTTTCATTGCTTGTGTTAAGCTTTTTAGATTTCATACATTCTATTTTAGCAGCCCCATTTCACTTTTTTTACTATATTCCATCTAAATAAATTTATCTCTTCCCTTAAGAAAAGTGTTAGGCTTATTGGCAATCTTATTGAGCATGCTCAGATTCCTTATGTTTGATCTTATGCCATGGACAATGGGCTAGTTACAACTCTCATCATTAATCTTTCACACCTTGATTATGTAGATTTAAATGATAATGCATCCAAATATGAGCAATATAATTAAGATCAATATGATACATAATATGGGAATCGAGACACTCTCCCCCAACTTAATAATAAAAATCTAATTGTCAATAAGGATGATATTCTATAGAGTTTCAAAGATTAACTTTAGGAATAGCCTCATGATCATGCACAAATTTTACAATCCATAATGGAAATAAATAATAAATCAAATAATGGTCAATATTTTACTCCCTTAGATAACAACATTATTACACCTACTTTGGGGCTAATTCAGTTAGTACAACAACTAGTTTTAACTCAACAACCTTTAATGGCAACTACACCTCCTATGGATACTTCCTCCTCTCTAGATGTATAATCCCTTATGCATGAGGTTCATTATCTACATGCTAAGGTGTTACATTTGGAGTAAGGAGATACTAGGTTATCACATGCCTTGGATTCTCATGTTCTTTTACATATACCTTTAGCACATCACATAGTGGTAACTCCTTTTCCATCTAGATTCATGACACCTAAACTTACATTGTATGATGGTAAGGGTGACCCAGATCATCATCTCTTATATTTACATGTATCATGTTTGGACTATGTGTCCAATGATTAGATCTTCATTAAGTTATTCACATACAGTCTAAAGGATTAAAGCTTACAATGGTTATATTATTGGCAATATGATTGTCATTGATGTCAAAAGGGAGATTATTGGCATTATGGATGGCATTGATGTTTAGGACTAGATATTATGATTAGAGGATATGCAAGGGATCCTATCATAGGTCAAGAATGATTCGAGTGATTGTGGGCATGAGTGGAATTCATCTAGTTCTTCATATTGATCATATAGACATTTTGGGTCTATGATAGGAAAATCTGAGAAGGTAGTTTGCTAATGTCACCATTACCACATGTAGATGAGTCTGGGGGAGTTGGTCATATGGTTGTGATCACATTAGTCCCTAGTTATTATGCACCATATTTGAATTCATGTGATGAAGCATGGTAGAGATATAAGGTTGAAAATTTGTCTATTCAGATAGAATTCACTAAGTTTCTATACTTATCCAAATTTGTAAAAGGGTTCAATTAGAGCCAAGTAAGCCTATTGATAAGGTTAGTAGTTTTACACATGGAGGTGTTAGGACAAAATGATCATATGGGTTTGTTCATTTTTGTTCCTAGCTTATATGTGTTGAATCTTAGGTCATGTGATATAGCATGACAAAAGATATGCATGAGCAAAGTTGGGCTCCCAGGTATTTTCATAGGGTTTTCCTGTAATCAAATTTGTAGATGGAAATAAAAATCTAAGTAGGCATTTTAATGATGTCAAATCTTGCATTTATGAAGGTTTTTGGATTAGATGAGTATATGAATGGAATCCCTTATGTGAGAGGATCTTATATGCTAAAATATAAGTCATGTAATGAAGTGCATAAAAATCTATGCAAGAACAAAGTTAGCCTTCCAAGAAGTTCTAGGCATGGTTGACTCTATGGTAGAATAATCTAAGTGAGAATATTAATGGAATTATATCTCACATGTGCAAAGGATTCAAGAATAAATGATCATATGGGTTTGTTCATTATCATGCCTATTTTATATGGTCCAAATTTTAAATCAAGTATATGAGTGAAGCAAAATATATTAAGGTGCAAAGTTAGCCTTCTAGGCATATTAAGATGGTCCCTATACTTAGTCAAATCTACACAAGGTAAATTTTGAGAAAGTCTCAAAGAGATCGATGGAGTGCATTTTCTCCAAGATGTCAAGATGAAGTGATATGAGGATAAGTAGTCAAATTTTAAATCTTGATCAATGGTAAATGTTTAGTCATACATTGAAGATCTAATGATGTGCAACAAATTCAAATAGTCAATAAGGCACGTGTTAATACCAAGGGTCACTTTCTCAAGAGCTAAGTAGAGATAAAGATCAAGCCTTTTATAAGATCTAATGATGAGTTGATTATCATGTAATGAAGATCCAATAGAGCAAGTGGACTCAATAGGATAAAGTGATCAATTTCTATTGACATAGAGGTGAGTTAAAGATTGAGCTTGTCAGAAGATCTAATGGCACGTGAGAGATTAGATAAAAAATATCAATGAACATGTTTTAAAGTTTAAGATTTAAACTCCTAAATCATATAAAGATAAAATGGAATACATAAGCCTATCAAAGATTGATCTTACAAATGCATTTTAAAGTTGAACAAATTGAGTGAAGACCATCAGATCATGGCACCAAACTTAATATCAATAGTTAGTAATTAAATATATGATCATCCCAATGGTTAAGAATTAGAACATGAAGGAACTTATAGTTAAGACATAAATCATGACATAGATAATGAATTTGATTGTTTTAATCAATCAAATCAATGTAATAATGCATGTACATCAAAACTAGAGTCCAGTAAATGCTATAAATAGTAATGAGACTAGGAATCAGGGTGATGGACCATGAGTTCAAAATGTGAGAAACTTACAGTTAAAGACTGGAACTAAATTCCAACATAACTAACAATGATGTGTTAGCCAACTAGTGTGAACACATAGAATATATGAAGACCTATATCAAATGATTATATATATGTCATCTAGGATATAGTAGAAGATGTTGGAGCTATTGTTCTTGCTATTGAGTAGAATCAAATTGAGAGAGAGGTAGGGAGTGAGAGATTGATGAAGTGTGTCAAATAGATAAATATTAGATACATAGAACTAGAGGAATAGAGAGAAGAGAAGAGGAATAGAGAGAAGAGAAGAGGAATATAATATACAAAGTATGAGAAATTACAAACTAGAAGTATGATTAAAAAATGAGATTGGATTCATTTATAAATCTATATTGAAATCTAGAGTTGTATCTATATAGTAAAATCTAATAGGTAGGTGACATCAGATAAGCTAATTTGGTACTTATTTAGGGAGTGGGTGCTTCCTTAGAGTTGGTGCTCTTAAACTAGGGGACTAGTGTCTCTTTATGGTTGGTGCCCTTAAATATGTAACCAGTGAGGTTTTGACTATGAGAATGGATTAAAACAATAGATTCTAGTAGCTATTCTCACCATGGTTTTTACCATATTGAGTTTTCCACATATACATATAGTGTTATGTGTTTTTGTGTGTGTGATCTCTACATATATGTTTCAATATGCATATCTATTCTAGTTTATTTTTAAAAGAGATGTAAAAAGGACTAATTTAGTCAATCTACTAATTCACCCCCCTCTTAATAGATATTTGTGTTCCAAAAATTAGTATCAATGCCCTAGTTTCCTAAAAGAAGCTTAATCAACTCACATATATCTTGGATGATGAACACAAATGGCTAATCAAGAAGGCTTTTCCTCCCTCTCTTTGATGGATCAAACTATGCATTTTGGAGCATTATAATGGAAGCATATTTATCCTCATTAGGTTTTGATGTATGGATGTTTTTTGTAAATGGATAGACAACTCTTGCTACAACTCATACTGATAAAGCTGCCAAGAAAGCATATGAGATCAATGTCAAGCCTAAGAATGCTATTTTATGTGGATTGTCTAATTTAGAATTTGTCAAAGTGGTGCATTGTCAAAATGCACAAGATATCTAGAAAATTTTGAAAAGTATCTATGAAGGTGATGACAAGGTAAAGTAGGCCAAGCTACAAACATTTAAAGTCAAGTTTGAAAGCCTTTAAATGAATGAAGAAGATAGAATTACAGACTATCTCCTTAGAGTAGAAGAAATATTCAATGCAATTAGAGGCCTTAGATAAGAGATGAAAGATCCTATCATTGTCAAAAAGGTCTTAAGATCTCTACCACAAAGTTATAACTCAAAAATATCTAAAATAGAGGAATTAAAAGATCTAGATAAACTCACATTTGATGAGTTACATAAAACATTCACAGCCTATGAGATGAGAATGGGAGAAACATATACCTTCAAGAGAGAAGTTACATTCAAAGCATCCAAACTAGTGAAGGTAGAAACACCTACATCTAGATTTGAGGAGATTGATTAATAAGAAGCCAACTTTGTTAGAATATTGAGAAGAGGGTTTAGAAAGTACAAAGGTAAGTTACCCTTCAAATGCTTTAACTATGGTAAAGTAAGACATTTTTCTACTAAATGCCCTTATAACAAAAAATATAACTCTAAGCAATAAGAGAATAGTAAAAAGGTGAAATGTCACTATTCCAAGAAGAATAACTTCTTCAAAAATAAGAAAGGCCTATACACAAAAGAAGAAGATGATTCAATGGATGTCAGTGATAGTTTTGATGATGATCATGACTATGCTTTTATGGTTGAGGAAAAGGAAGTCATATTTATGATAATAGGATGAGATTTTATGAATCAAGAAGAATTTGAAGACTTAGATGATGAATAATAAGGAGAAGTGGATTTAGAATGTGAACTCATCTATACTCTACAATAAATAGACAAGCTGAGAAAAGAGAACTCAAAATAGAAGAAGCTTGGACAAAACGAGATTGATAAAATGTCTAAAAGTCTTAAAAATATTATTAGATGGTGGTTAGCCTAAAGACACAAGTTGAAAAGGCTAAAAGAATATAAAATGTAGTCAAACTTGAACTACAATATAAATCTGATGAGTGCATGAAGTTAGAATCAGAGATAGTGGCTTTGAGAAAAGAGCTTGAGAAAGCTAAAGGATAACTAGATAAAAGTTTGAAGTTGATAGGAGGATCAGACATTCTTTATGAATTGATCAACTCTCAAAAGCCTCCCTTGTTAGATATAAATGTAATATGTTATAATTGCAATAATTTTTGTCACATTGCTAAACAATGTAGAACAAACTTTGTAAGACCAAAAACACAAAGTAAAAACAAAGGCATGCCTCCCAGTGTGAACAAAGGTTTAAAAGTCTCTAAAAAAGGAGAAAAAGAAGCCAAATAAGAAACCTAAGGATGTGTGGAGATTTAAATATCAAACTATAATTGCTCAAATTTCACTCCATACCAAGGAGAAAAATTTGTGGGTAATAGATAGTGGTTCCTCGAAACATATGACTAATGATAAGAGCAAGTTCATCAAATTGATAAAATGTAAATAAAGATCTATCATCTTGGGAGATAACACTATAGTAAATATCATGGGTAAAAGAACCTTGAACATAGATGGAAAACTACCTATGCATTATGTCCTTTATGTTGAAGGATTGAAGCATAATCTACTAAGTGTCAGCCAAATGTGCGACAATGGATAAAGATCACATTTGATGTAGAAGCTACAAGTTAAAGAGATCCAGAAGACTAGTTACAGAAGGTAAAAGAATTAAAAGCAATTTTTATAATATTGTTGAAGTAAATGGTAATAGCTTCCTGATAGGAAAGATTGATGAGAGTTAGTTATGGCATAGAAGAATGGGTTATGTCAACTTTGATAACCTAGTCAAAGTGAGCTCAAATAAGTTTGTTAGACACATGCCTAATATAACCAAACCTATAGACACTACTTGTAAGTAGTGTCAACAAGGCATGTAGATAAGAGTTAGATTTCAAACAAAGGATTATGCAACTACAAAGCCTTTAGAATTAGTTTATACTAATATTTGTGGTCCTACTAAGACAAGAGGATCTAAAGGAGAGAGATACTTCATGTTATTTGTATATGATTACTCAATAATGACATGGGTAACCTTTTTTAAGGACAAGTCACAAGAATTTGAGAGATTTAAGATCTTTAGAGCCATGGTAGAGAATGATATTAGATGAAAAGTCAAATTCTTAAGATCTGATAAAGGTGGAGAATTCATCTCAAATGATTTCATAGAGTATTATGAGAAGTATGGAATCAAAATCATTACTCTGCATCATGGACTTCATAACATAATCAATTTATTGAGAGAAATAGCATGATATTCAAGGAGATGGCCAGAAAAATGCTAAAAGAGGCCAAGTTACCTAATGGATACTAGAGAGAAGCAATCCAAACATCAGTATACATCTTGGATAGAGTTTAACTAAGGGTAAATGGTGACAAAACTCCCTATGAGTTATGGTATGGAAAGCCTACCTCTATTAAGTACTTCAGAGTGTTTGGAAGAAAATGTAACATTATGATAAAGGAGTATAAATTGGAAATCTTTGAGTCAAGATATGATGAAGGAATATTTCTTGGTTATTCCACCCAAAGTAAAGACTATATATGTTACAATAAAAGATTATACAAGATAGTAGAGAGCATCAATGTCAAGGTTGAATAAGGCTTGAAACATGTTGAACATAACAAACAAATCTATAATGAAGAATTAGATTTTGAAGAGGAAGCAACTAATGAAGAGCATGAAGAAGAAAATGAAAAGGCACCTTGAAGATTTGTTTAAAAGGATCATCATATAGAGTAGATAATTGACAATAATAATGAAAGAGTTCAGACAAAGAGAAGAGTTTCACAAAACAAGGAGCAAGTAAATTTTTCTCTAATGTCTAAAATTGAGCCTAAGAGTTATGTTGAATCCAATGAGGATGAGAATTGGATAAAATCCATGGAAGAAGAACTGAGCCAATTTGTAAAGAACAAAACTTGGCAATTAGTTCCAAGACCTTCAAACAAGAATGTGATAGGTACAAAGTGGGTCTTTATAAATAAGCTCAATGAAGATGGAGCTATTATAAGAAATAAAGCAAGATTGGTGTGAAAATAATATGCATAAATTAAGGTCATATATTTTGAGGAAACATTTGCTCCAGTTGATGGATTGGAAGACATAAGAATGTTTCTAGCATTCTCTATTTATAAGAAGTTCAAAGTCCATGAAATGGATGTTAAGTCTACTTTCTTGAATGAGAACCTAGAAGAAGAAGTTTACATAAAACAACCTAAAGGTTTTCATCTTGTAGAGGAAGAATATTATGTATGCAGACTAAATAAAGCTTTGTATGGTCTAAAATAGGTACCTAAAGCATGGTATTCAAGATTGAACCAGTACCTTTAACAATAAAGTTTTAAAAAAGGATGTGTAGACAACAATTTGTACTTCAAATCAGAAGGTGAGTATATGTTGATTATTGTTGTTTAATTATATGACATCATCTTTTATGGTAGCAACAAAAAAATGTGTAAATAATTTGCTATACAACTGCAAAGTGAGTTTGGGATGTCTATGTTTGGATAACTTTATTTCTTCCTTGATCTACATATAGCACAAACTAATGAAGGGATATTTAAATCCCAAACCAAATATGCTAAGGAAATTCTCAATAATTTTGGAATGGAAGATAATAAACTAGTTATTACTCCTATGATAACTGGTTGAGCAAAGAGGATGAGTCCCTTGATGCAAATTAGACTATATATAGGTCAATGATAGGTAGTTTATTATACCTAACTACATCAAGACCAAATATCATGCAAGAAGTGTGCATGGTTTTAATATTTTAGGCTATTCCCAAAGAATCACATGTCAATGCAGTGAAAAGGATCTTTAGATACATCAAGAACACAATTGACTATGGCCTATGGTATCCTATAAGTGAAGATTTCACTTTGACAGCATATACAGATGTTGATTAGGTAAGGAGTGTGTATGATAGAAGAAGCACTAATGGTGGTGCATTTTTCCTTAGAAATAGACTTGTTTCATAGTTGAGAAAAAATAAAGAGTTAGTTACTATTTATACAATAGAACTAGAGTACGTGGAAGTAGTGGCATGTTGCACTCAAGTCTTATGGATGAAACAAACACTCAAAGACATCAAGGTAGAGTATAAATCACCTATCTCTATTCTTTGTGATAATTCAAGTGTTATTAACATATCAAATAATCTAATGATGCATTATAGAACCAAGCACATATCAATCATCACTTCTTAAGAGAAAAGGTTGCAGATCAAGAGGTCACAATAGAATATGTGCCAACTCAAGACCAAATTGTAGACATATTTACAAAACCTCTTCCCAAGTAACAATTTGAGTATCTAAGATAGAAGTTGTGAGTGGTGGATCCTACATAACATCACTATATCCTAGTGATGGGGCATGAGACCAAGGGGAGGATCATACAAACTTTGTTAAACCCTGGAAGAAGAGAGAAAAGGGAACTCGTGTGTGTATAATTTTACAAATTTCTAATGAGTTGATGGTTGCATATTTTTGGACAAACTCCTTTATCTGATAAAGAGGGAGAAAATTTTGGACAAACAATGACAAAAATTCCCTTTTCCATTGATGTCAAAGAGGGAGAAGAAGTGCAAATGCTCTCTGTAAAAAATTGGAGAAAAAGTGCAAATGCTAAATAAGATCAGAGTAAGTGTCCACATTGAGCTTAGGCAAATAAGCCATTGCCTAAGGGGTGAAATTTTGGTATGAAAAACTTTAGTTCATACTCATCATAAGCCAATGAAATCAATGCTAGAGAAGCAGCAAAATATTAGAAGATCAGATCATCTAGTTTGCCATCAATGACAAAAGGGGATATTATTGGCAATATGATTATCATTTATGTCAAAAGGGAGTTTAATGGAATTATAGATGCCATTGATGTTCAAGGATGAATATGGTGATTAAAGGATATGAAAGGGATCTTATCAGAGGTCAAATATTATTAGAGTGCTTATGTGTATGAGTGTAATTCATCTAGTTCTTTAGATTTATCATCTAGACATTTTGGGTCTATGATAGGAAAATATGAGAAGGTAGCTTGTTGGCATCACCATTTCCATGTGTGAATGAGTCTATAGGAGTTGGTTATATAGTTGTGATCACATTAGTCCCTAGTTTTTGTGCACTAGATTTGAATTCATGTGATGAAGCATGGTAGAAGATATGGGGATGAAAATTTGGCTACTCAGACAAAATTCACTAAGTTTTTATACTTAGCCGAATTTGCAAAAGGGTTCAAGCAAAACCAAGTAAGCATGTTGATGAGGTCAACATTTACACACACGGAGGTGTCAGGACAAAATGATCATATGGGTTTGTTTATTTTTGTGCCTAGCTTCTATGCACTGAATCTTAGGTCACGTGATGTAGTATGAAAAAATATATGCATGAGAAAAGTTAGGTTCCCAAGCATTTTGACAGTGTTTTCCCACACTTAGTCAAGTTTGCAAATGGTAAGAAAAATCTAAGTAGGCATTTTTATGATGTCATATCTTGCACATATGAATTTTTTTAGATTAGATGAATATATGTATGGAATCCCCTATATGATATTATATTATGCACTAATTTATAGGTCATGTGATGAAGTGCATCAAAAGTTATGCCAAAACAAAGTTGGCCTTCCAGGTAGTTCTAGGCATGGTTGACTCTATGGCAAAATAATATGAGTGAGAATATTAATGGTGTTATATCTTGCATGCATGAAAGATTCAAGAAGAAATGAGAATATGGGTTTGTTCATTATCATGCCTATTGTATATGGTAAAAATTTTAGATAAGGTGGATGACTGAAGTAAAATATATGAAGGTGAAAAGTTAGCCTTCCATGCATATTGAGATGGTCCCCATAATCAAATCTGCACAAGGTAAAGTTCAAGCAAGTCTCGAAGAGATTGATAGAGTGCATTTTGTCCAAGATGTCAAGATAAAATGAGATGAGGACATGTGGTTGAATTTTAAAGCTTGATCAATGGTGACCACTTAATCATACATTAAAGATCCAATAATGTGTAATGAAGTCAAATAGTCAATAAGGCATGTGCTAATACCAAGTGTCACTTTCTTGAGAGCTAAGCAGAGATAAATATCAAGCTTGTCAAAATATCTAATGGTGAATGGGTGATCATGTAACTAATATCCAATGAATTGAGTGATTCAATGGGATAAAGTGCTTGATTTTTATTGACATAGAGGTGAGTTAAAGATTGAGCTTGTCAAAAGATCTAATGGCATGTGAGAGATTAGATCAAAAAGATCAACAGATGTGTTTTCAAGTTGAAAAGTTAAATTTCAGAAGCATACAAAGATATAATGGAGTGTGTAAACCTATCATATATTGATCTAATGAATGCATTTTAAAGTTGAGCAAATTGAATGAAAACCATCAGATCATGGCACCAAACTTAAGATCAATTGTTAGTATTTAAATATATGATCATCCTAATGGTCAAGCATTAGAACATGTAGGAATTTTTAGTTAAGCCATAAATCATGACACAAATAATGAATTTAATAATTGTAATCAATCAAATCAATGTAATAATGCATGTGCATCAAAACTAGAGTCCATCAAATGATATAAATAGTAATGAGGCCAGGAATCATGGTGATGAAGCATGAGTTCAAAACATGGGAAACTTGCAATTAAATATTAGAACTAAAGTCCAATATAACTGAGCATGATGTGTTAGCCAACTAGTGTGAACATAGAGAATATATAAAGACCTAGATCAAATTATTATATATATGTCATCTAGGATATAGTAAAAGCTATTGGAGTTATTGTTATTGTCATTGAGCAGAGTTAAATAGAGAGAGAGGTAGAGAGCAAGATATTGATGAAGTGTGTCAAATAGAAAAATATTAGAGACACATAACTAGAGTAGAGAGAAGAGAAGAAGAGAATGTGCAAAGTATGAGTAGTTAAAAACCAGACCTGTAACAAAGAATTGAGATTGGATTCATTTTTGAATCTATATTGAAATCTAGACTTATAGCTCCATAGTAGAATCTAATAGGTAGGTGCCATAAAATAAGTTGAGTTGGTGCTCAATTAGGGAGTGGGTGCTTCCTTAGAGTTGGTGCTCTTAAACTAGGTGATTGGTGTCTCCTTAGGGTCGGTGCCCTTAAATGTGTAACCAATGAGGTTTTGACTATGAGGTTGGATTAGAATAGTATATTCAAGTAGCTATTCTCACCATGGTTTTTCCCATATTGGGTTTTCCATGTATACATATGGTGTTATGTGTTTTTGTGTGTGTGATCTCTACATATATGTTTTAATCTGCATATCCATTCTAGTTTGTTTTTAAAAGAGATATAAAAAGGAATAATTTAGTCAATCTACTGATTCACCCCCTTTTTTAGTAGATAGTTGTGTTCTAACATCTTTGATCTACTAAATTAGTCTATCATCGCATTTAATCCATTGGTAGATATGTTTTTAGTACACTTCTCAATAAACATCAGTGATAATATCTCATATGCTCAAGTAGCACAACTAAAGCAAAAATCCAATGAGTCTATTACAGAATACATATTGCAATATAAGACTATATTGGCCAAATTTACAAGCCCCATGGTAGATAGAGAGCTCCATGACATATTCAAACAGATCCTACTACCAATACTACATGAAACTATCTTGATCAATAAGTTTCCAACCTTCACATATTTTTGCCACATAGTGAAAGAAAGAGAAGTAAAGTTTCTCTTTATGTGTAAACTAAAATATAAAAGTGGATCAAAACTAACTACTAATAGTTATAGTAAGCCTCAATATAAGGTAAGAGCCACTAAAAATAAGAGTGATCTAAAGACCATAGTTAATGCAACTTTAGATCTATTTCCTAGCCTAGTTTTATCAACTCTTCCATAGAGGGTTTTCACCAACCTTATAGAATTGCCAACACGTTTGTTATAGCAAATCCTTAAATGCAATGTCATATCTCTCCCTCCCATAAAAGAGGTTGATACAACATAGACTCTTCCAAAAATCTATGATTACAATGAATTCTATGTATATCATAGGTCACCAGGCCGTACAATAAACTAATGCATCACATTGAAACATAAGATACAAGATTTGATAGAATCCAATATAATTAATGTGGGCACACCCACAAAGGCACCCAAATTTCAACAAATTAAAGCTAAGGCATTGAAAATATTCTTAGATCCATTTATAAGGCACATAATAAATGAGGTAGGGGCACTTTAGGTATCCACTAAATGTATGAGGCACATGCACCACAGGCATCACATGACACTACTACCACAGATGTACACACTATACATAATATTACTAGTGTGTACCATACAATAGTAAAAACTAGACCACTCATCACTTTTTTAGAGCATGAGATTGTTGATGATGATTCATATTAATATGCACTCTTTGTATGGGCCTATATATATCATCATCCTATTCAAAGTGTTATGGTTAACAATGGGTCAAGTATTAACATGTACACTATCACACTTTTACAATAGTTGTGGTATTCATATAAGGATATATCTCTTACAAACACAAGTATTTGTGGTTTCAATGGCAATATTCATAGCTCCATTATGTAGATTGTAATTCCACTATAGGTTGGACTAACATATGTGGCCACTAGATTATTAGTAGTACCTAGTGTAGGCACATTTGACATATTATTGGATAGGCCATGGATATAGAAGTTACAATCCATCCCATCCACCATGAATAGATGCCATAAATATACACATGCAAATTAGGTTATCATAATTAAGGTTATTTCATATTAGTATCCTCTACCTATCCCATAGGCAATTACACTATAGTTACTAGTTATAGCTTAGTTAGCAGTTATAGCTCTAACCATTATTCCCATCAATACACCACAGAGTTTAGTGGAGCCATTAGTCAAGGTGAGATTTACTCCTAGAGTATTACCACATACAAATTATTAGAGAGACCCTTGTATTATAGATATGTTACATGTTCTAGATGGCCTCCCTCTACTCATTTTCCTCTGAGATTAGTATTATTAATTTCTTAGGGTTTTTAACATAGGGTACCTATGTTAGCTAAATAATCTTCTACCAGATAGGTCCTTAAGACCCCTACAGTTCATAAGACACCATAGTCAATTTCATGTATTCTTAGTACCACTTCATGGATAGTGTCAGCTATAGATCACTCAATACAATAGGTTTTGAGACCATAATTACCTTTTCATATAGCATGCATGATCACTATTCCTTTATTTGTCATATGCCACATTGATAGTGAGTCTCCCATGAGACTCATCAATTAGTATTATTCCTCACTTATTGTACATACTTTCCTTATTTCTTTCTCCTTGAATATAGTTACATTTTCATTTTACTTGTACATATCTTATATCTAAAAAATATAAAAACAATATAATATTTTAAAAACACAAAAACATTTGAATTTTACTTAGAAAACATAAATTATAGATTTTATGAATTGTCATGTTTACATTTCTTATATTTTTTAGATACTATATATGATATCTATCTTAGTATAGCTAGTTCTATCATACATATATGCTTCACTTATTCTTATAAAGAGCTTGTAGATTACTTACAGAACTCAAGTCCACTACACTAATCTAGATTTGTTATTTTATACCCACTAGGGGAATATACATAGCTACATATGTTCTTCATTTGACACATTCACCCATTTGGGGGCACCCTATACACATTTTTTATTACTAGGTTATCTTTCTAAACTCTACATCACAAATTTAGAATTTTTATATCTTGATATTAATCATTCTACACTTACTCATATTTTTTTTTGACTACCACTACTTTAGACTCAGTATATGTACATCTTAACTTTTACACATACTTGTGTTACATGTTCATGCATACTTTTATTTCTAGCTTTTTTAGTTTAGACATGATTGTATCTCTATTCTTCTTCTATTTGAGGGCATTTGAATATGGCTCTACACCACTTCTATTCACTATATATATGCTTTGGACATGTGCCCATGTCCTTGTGTGTAATTTTTTTATTATGTTTGTAGACATATGAACATGTCCTTATATTTGGCTCTAAGCCAACTTGTTTGTTGTTTACATATGTATACATTTGAACATGTCCTTGTGTGTCTTGCTTTCTCAGATTAAGTGACATGTGCCCATGTCCCTTGTATTGTATCCCCTTGGCCTACTTTGCATGCCTCATGTCTATTGTATGTATGTTTTCTTATATGCATCATAATAATGACACTTATCTCTTTATTTTCACACATTATAGTTTTGGATGTCATGAAGCACTTCATGCATCTCCCCTTCCTACTATGGTGTCATGATGGACATCATGCCCCATCCCCCTAGGTAGCTACTCATTTATTAATAAAATTTATTATCACATACATTTTTATATCCATCTTGATAGCCTTATGAATGTTTGACATAACATACATCACACATTACAAACTTTTGCTCAAATTAGTTTACATTTTGATGTTATGTATGCACATTATATCGGATTCTTACATAGATATCATGTATGCTCCATCTAAAATACATTTTACTAATTTTTTTTTTTTTGAGCTCTATTCTTACACATGTTCAACAACTCCCCTCAAAAGAGTGGGAATTCATAGGTGTTTATCATAGATATCATGCTATCAAAATACACTCATAGTATAATTTTTAGCACACAGGCTCAATTTGTAGAAATTAGACTCTGGTAAAAATAATGGGAAATGATGACATAGAAATTAGTTAAAATTACATTGAATTCATAATAGTCATACATTATCACCCAAATTAGGACACTAGTGCAACATAGTACTACTATCTAAGATATGGTGCTACTATCTAGTAGCCTCAGTTTCATAAAAATCTAGATTGGCCAAAAAAGTATAGCATGTACAATCTAGCTTTGCATAGGCTCAATTATAGATTTACTAGTTTTGCTCAATTAAGCTTAGATTTGGGGCATCATGTGTAGCATGATCATTCTAATTTCAATTTAGATACTCAGATACATATTATTAAAACTCAATAAAAAATCCATATGCTCAAATTTCAGATTTGGGGGTGTGTAGAGCATTGTTTTTATATGCTTAATTATATACCAATTGATAAAATGGAATGACAAGTTCCATGTCATTATCTATGTTATATACATTAGACACCATGTTTTTGGTTACACACCATATTCATGCCTTACTCCATCTATAGTGGTTAGAAATCTTAAATGGCCTAGAACTACCTAATATACATGAGTGGTTGTAAAGTCTACATCTCCAAGTAAACATTTCTAGTTACATCATGTAGTTTCAGTTTTAGATACATCTACTACACATGGGTAGGAAATGATAAAGTCATATTCTACTTGATTTATTGAGCCACCTACATGAGAGGGTTGGACACACCATTAGTCCAATACAAATTATTCATTAATCATGATACACCAAGCAGGGGTAGGCAATCATGGAGTCAAAACTGAATTGAGTTCTTGAGTTACCCACACATGAATATTGAACAAGCCATTAGTTCAATCCAAGATATTCACTGATTGATCACTATATACATATATTCACACAGGTTATCACTAGGTTTAGACATTATTTTGCACACCTAGTATGGTGTATTCATTCCTTTCCTCTCTCTTTACTCAGTTTTACTTCTTTACTTAGTTTTATATTTACTTTTGATATCTCTTAAGTAAGGACTGTTCTATTCATGTTTCACTTACAAGACACCCAATAGAGCATACTTCACATACTTAGATATGGATTCATAGGATTTACCTCTTAAGTAAGTCTAGGTACACTTATTTTTCCTTTATTCTAGTCATTTTACTTTGATGTATTTATAGAATAAAAGGGGGCAAATTTAATGACCTAAAAATAACATGAGTGAAAAGAGTGATACTTGAGACCACCTATCCCTAGCTTATCCCTAGATCTATATTAGGGCCTATTTTCATACTTATCTAGCCTTCACGTGAGTCATAGGCATCCCTAGTCATCCCTAAATTAGTCCTAGACCCTCACTCTTTTATCATGTCCCTTCGTGTCTTAAGTTTTACCACCTAGACACTAATGCCATAATATGAATAGTAGAACCATATAGCACAAGTGTCCCAATTTTGGTGTTACTATCTTTTTCCTCTTTTTTCCATAAATGAATATTATTTTAACACCCTCACAACTACCAAAAAAGTATATATAAATGACTTTTATCCCTCTAACCACTAGATGGAAATCAGATGCAAATTACACATATAAACTCAAAATAAGTTGTGCATAATTAAGGTTATCAATTCATATCATGCCCTACTTATAAACATAATCATCTACAACATTCTTAAGCTCAGATTATTTAGATTTCCAATCTCAATCACATTCAAATCCCTTAAGTCAACCATCATACTAGTTTCACTTACACTTGTACCAAAACTTATGTTGGGAGAACTACATCAGGCTTGATCCCTCTTTAGAGTTTTGGTATGTAGGCAGCATTCATCATAGTGGTGTGTTAAGGATGTCCATCCTACCCCACTAAAAAACAAACTTTACTGATTGTATAAACTAGATGCCCTAGAAACATAGAGGATTAAGGTTTGATGATAAAATCAGTCAAAATAGGTCTTCTACAAGATTTCAAAACTTGTGTGCATAAGAACAAGCTTGACAGACCTAAACATAAGTGCACTCAGAAGCTAAGAATAATTTTACATAGAGGACACTACTACTAAAATAAGGTCACTAGTACTAAATGGCACTATTATCAAATTAGGTCACTAAAATCTAGAAGGGCTTTTGACACCTAGATCTTGTTTATGACACTTGGACTAGCCTTTGCCTCAGTTTTTAGCCTCTGGACCATTTGTCTCAGTCACTTTTTAGCTAATTTCTCATTTACATTATTTATTATTATTTTTAGAAATGTCAAATTTGGTTAATTTTTTAAAAAATCAATGGATGTATTTATTTCATAGTTCTACCCTCATTTACTATACTCAGCTCTTTAACAACATAGGATTTACCTTTATCTAAGTTCTAAAAGGTTAAAACAATAAGCAAAGGTAAATAATCTACTCTAATAGATAGAAGGTTTGATTCATCATAATAACATTGGTTGGACCAAGGTATAAGAAATAGACACAAATAGATAGTGTATGAAATCTTTTTGGTAGTGGGAAGGGTCTAGAAGATGAAGGTATATCTATGACATATTTTTCAAGTGTAAAAGACTGTGGTGCTATATAATTTAGAAATAGTATCTACAATGTGCAAGCCTGATATCCAAGATATGTTGTCCCTTTTTGGTTCTTTTTCAATAATCCATTATTTTCCATATCTCATTGATGTCCATATGTGTCATATTTATATCATTGACATTATCTATATATGTATCTATAATGGAGATAGGCTCATAGCCCATATATCTAAATTTCATTTTTGAAGGCATAATTATGAGAAGGTAATCTTGGGAAAGTAATCTAAAATTATTGAACATGAGGTTATGAGGTAAGAAATGATTTAGTGGGTAAACTAGATTCAACACAATGGTCATAAATATTTAAATAAGTTTTAGGAAATATTCTTGAAGTTTGCCTATGAGGAGTTATTAGAAACCCAAGTTGCACCCTATGAAGTAGACTGTTCAATTCTCCTTCAAACTTGGACTAACATTGGATTGGCCTATAGGTTGTGGGTTACCTATAAATAAACCAAACCTCTATATTATTAGGATATCTCCTATGATGTATCAAATTTGAATCCTTTTCTTAAACCTATTTGCTTTGGGGGTGAAAAGAGTTAGAAATATAACGTAAAGGGAAAACCTATACTAGTGATTATGATGCACCAATTCTTTAATGATCCTCTCTAAACCTTGTCCTTAAGCACACTTGTGAATCAAAAGGGAATAAATTATCAAAAAAAATCTAGTAATACAATCCTAAACATGAGTATTTCAAATGAATGTTAGATAAAAGCTCTGCAATTTGAAGGTAAAGTAATGGAGGTCTATGAAAGACACTACAAACTAACTCACTCTTCAACACAACTTCTATCTCTTAAC
This sequence comes from Torreya grandis, assembly GCA_037957365.1. Taxonomy (NCBI): domain Eukaryota; kingdom Viridiplantae; phylum Streptophyta; class Pinopsida; order Cupressales; family Taxaceae; genus Torreya; species Torreya grandis. The sequence continues at coordinate 3,099,634 of JARHVA010000023.1, read as the reverse complement.
ATTTCATGTGACCTATAACGGATGACAACATAACATTAGGTAAAGGAGAGGACTTGAAAAATAATATGAATATAATTAAGTCTACAAATAAACAATCAAGATACATACTAATAATAATGAAGTCTACAATAATTTTTTCTCATTAACTCAAGGTGCAAGTTACAATTTCAGTAGAGTTTTTTGTATATTAGCCTAAGGGATACCAAGTAAGACCGTTAGCCTAAATATATAGCATAAAGAGGAGAGAAGAATAGGGATAATGGCATGGAGGAGAGATTAAAAAGGTTATCAATGACCATCATTAACTCATACATTACTTTAATTACAAATAGTTACAAATAGTCCTCCAAAAATCTGTCCATGCTTGATGCTCTTGCATGATCTTTGAATGAGTTGTTGGGTGTTGAAATGAGGTGTTGGAGGATATGGTTTATTTCTTCAACCTCATCTTGAAGCATACTATGAATTGGTAGTTACACATTGATGAGGTGTCATTACGTCATCATAAGCATATAACAACCTCTCCTTTTTATTATAATACCAAGTTAATAGAATGACTCCTTCCATTAAAGCCATGGAATATGCATTGATTGCCACTTAAGGATCAATTATGCATTAATTTCCACTTAAGGGTCAATTATGAATTGATTTCCACCTAAGGGTCAATTATGCATTGATTTTCACTGCATTAACTCATTCATCATCCCTCTCCACCAACTTTGATGTCTCCTTATTGACCAAGTAAGTATACGAGGCCAATTAGTCCTAATAGCCTAACTATTTTCACTTTATGGCCATAAAAAACATGTATGAAACCTTTAGAACCTATGAACAAGTGATTTTTAGGCCTGAATCAATGGGTTAAATCATAACTTAGGTCTCTTTGAGTACTTCATGCTCATAAACTTCCCACACTAGGTGACTAGGTCACCTTGTCTTTCACTTTTGTAGACTGGCTAATTAGAAGAGACTCATATGGGAATTTTTAGGCAGATCCTTAGACATGCAATGCCTTGATAAGGTGAAACAAGTGCCAAATAAACATCTCCAATGATTTCCTTTTTCCCAAAAAAACACTATTTTTGGAGAGGTCCATACAATTATATATAACACGTTACCATAGTCAAGACCCTCTTTGAGTTTACTTCATGATTGAAGTGTTTATCAGGTGATTCATGGGTGTTTTGGTACCAAAACATGAAGTTTTCCAAAACTAGGTCTATAGTAGGGTTTAGGGAGGGTTTTGGAGGTCCACTATCTTAATGATGGTTCATAAAGTAAAGACCTCCAAACCATAACTTCTTTCCATGGATATTTATTCCATATACCCATTCATCTTTTTTGATAATATTTCATTCCCATACAAAAGGCATGTTAAGGTATGTACGTAGGGAAGTGGAATATGAGCTCTCTACATGCATTATGGACCTATTTATAGTCTTAGAAATGATTTCATAAACATGTGCCCCTAAAAAAAACTCAGTGCTCCATGTATTTCAATTACATATGATTCTTCAAATCTTAGTAAGATCATTTGGTCCAAGTCCTCTAGTGGTGAAAGATATAAGCATCTAAACCAAAGGGTAAAACTAGATGTGTAGATTTTGTAGTTCAAGATGGTTATTGAGACTAATATGACATTTCCCCTAAATTTATTTTCTTAAAAACACTTTTCTAAGATCTTAAATATTTTATTACATTTCCTCATGGTCTCATTTTGATCTATGGAGTCTAAGAGTGCCTCAGCTTCTAGGTCTTAAGACTAGCTTTAGGCCTAAAAGACCTAATACTAAGTATTAAAGGTTTAGATGTATTGTACATAGTTTGTGGTTTCAAAACCATCACAATATCTATTCTCCAACCTATTCCAACCTCCTACATTTATTCTAACAACTTAAAACCCATTGTATCTCCATAGTCTCATAACACTGCATGTAGGGTTACACTAACAAGACTATCAAGTCTGAGTGTTTGGGCTAGTTTGGGGTCTATATGGTTCTTCCTCATTCTAAGACATGTCTGATGGAGTTTAAACTTTTATCCCAAGGTAAATAGCATCCTTTCAACTGATATTCTCTCACTATTCCTCTCTATATACTTCATCTTAACTACCTAGGGTTTACACACAATCAAGTTTGTATAGCCCTCAGTGACTGAGTTTGGTGATTCTCCTAAATTTTATAATTTTATTCTCATCATGGCATATTTATATACCTTAATACCTTTCCCTTTAAGTGTTTACAACTTCCAATAAACCTAAAAATAAGTGAATGTCTTTAGCTTGTATGTACAGACTGGTTATAGGTTTGCCTTCTTAGTTAACCGTCAAGGGCATTTTGATTTCAAATGTGAGTGTTAACTATGAAAAAATATTATTTGAAGACACTAAAATCACATTTCATTTATTCAAAACCCTCTCATCAGGTTTAAACTCTCTATCTTATCCTCACAACTCCCAAATGGCTCTCTTGGTCTCATGAATGGTTGTTTAATTGACTGCAGGAACTCTGAGAAAGAATAGTGAATTCCTCCACCATTTGTCTAACCTTTAGAATAGAATTAATAGTTTGATACAGTCATAATAAATACTTGTACTAATTTTGAGAGTTTGACTACATCTTTATAAGTTCTAAAACCACAAATTCTACCAAAATTATCTTTAAGATGTTAATTGTGTGTGATTGTGTATGTATAAGGTTTTGGGTCTACTCCTACCATCTTCCACATCATATCTATTGGACTCAACATGATTCAATAACTATATGTATTTTTTGAGATGGAACCTAGTGTTCATTATCTCATACTTTCCCTCCCTTTAGGCTTAGCTACCTATCTCAAGTTTGTAGCCTATGTATGTTCTTAAGGAGTCATTTGACTATGTTTTAAACTTTCTCTAAGATCATGAACTTGAATTAAGACTTTCCAATACTTTTGAAACTATTTAAATCTTCCATAATCTCTAAACACTTTCAAACACCTCTCACTCTCCATTTTGGTTCACACCTTGTGTTACATGGTTGCAGGTAAAGATTTGTTAGGACTATGTCTTTGGCCTAGAACTTCACCCTAACACTCTGTCTCTTCATAGGTCCAAGAAATTGTTGAATTTTCATTTATATTTCAATTCCTTCAAAAACTTCACTACCTTCCTAAACTATATTGAAAATGGACCAAACTACAAATGGGCCTGTGTGTGTATGAGAAGGTAGCCTGTAGGTGTCTTTAGGTCTTTGACTACAGGTTCAATGACTATCTCCTTGGACTTTTGAGCTTGTATGAAACCTCAAATAGGGATCAAATGCCTTTCACATCTCTAATAACTCCATATATGTACCTTTGTCTTAATCTAATGTTGTGCTAACTATGTACTTTCATGACAGTTGTAGGTGATTGTCAAAGGCTATTTTATATGGACTAAGGGGATTGTCACTCTACCTCTAAGACTCCCTTGACTACTTAAGCGGATTAGCATGCTCCTTGAAGGATTTTATCATTTCATTTTTTCCATTAGGTTAGGTCTCCATGATAGAGACTTCTTTGAGTTGGTTGACTGTGTATATAGGTTAATTGAGTTTTGACCATGGTTGTAGATGAAGATTTATCAAGGTTTAAGGTTTTATAACACATCCCCATAACCATGGTGTTTCTCAACAACCTTGAAATGTATCAAACATTGGATTCATTATGTGGAGGTGAATAGGTAGTTATTGGTGTATGTAATGATAATGGAATATATATGAAACTAAGAATGGAGATGGAGTGATAAGCTCATAACAATGGTGAGTGACATTGAAAAAGTCATGAAAATGGAATGAAACATGGGGGGTGTAAAGGAACATGAATCCAAAATCCAAAAAAATATAAATGTATCATAGACACCTCAATGCATATGCCTTAATATAATATAATAGTTTTGAGGCTCTCAAAGAGGTATACATTGTGCAAAAAGAAACCTAGGATTCATCAAAATACCTTAACAACTTAGCATATGCTAAGTTTGAGGGAAAATGATGGTTTATAATCCATGATATCTTGAGGAACCTTTAGACACTTGAGTGAAGGACACTTTCCATGAATGAAACACTACAAAAAAAGTCTTAATGAGTCTTCATATGCTTGGATCCATCATGAGCTATGCATTGTCCTTCAAATTGCCTGTAGACTATAGATTTGGTAATAGATGTGTTCTTGAACTCTATGCACTCACTCATGTGTATAAAACTATTTTTTAATCCATTAAAGGTCTCTTTAATACTTGAATAACCAATATAAATTAGTAGTTTGGTCAAAATAGTCAGGAACTTCATAAAACCATACCACTTTCCTTGCCTTGTTCATATTTGAATAGTGAATACAACCCTTAAGTTCTTATCCTTTGTTCATAAAGTTAAAAATACTAAACCAAAAACCAACACCCATGAATGTAAGGTCATAAAGTCTAGTTCCTTTGGTCAAGAACTCAGATCTACTATCTTCCAATGAACAATCCATGGAAAACACATTGATTTTGGTCTTACCAAACATTCAAACCTTCTAATATCTTCACCATGTGTCTATAACTAGTTCTTATTTCATCTTTAAGGCTCCTCCTGAGCAAATATATAGAGTATGGATCTGTACCATCTAAAAACACTATCAAAACCTATAAATTCTCCTTCATTTCCTCATCTTTTATTTTAAAACCACCATTTTAGGGGAAAATGGAGAAAATACTAGTAAAAATCATTTTCAAATCAAGAAATACACCAAGGAGATTAAAAAGGTAGCTCCTTTCACACATGGGAGCTGTTTTAGTGGCCAAAGAACCTTTTAAGCTCATAAAAGAGACATTTTCAAAGCATGAAATGATTGACTAAAGTAATTTTATGACCATGGGGTGATTTAAATATGTTATTAATGGTTTAATGGCCTTTTGAGAACATAGTTTTCCATTTAAAGACCAAAACCTTCACTTTTAAACCACATACACATAGTTTCAAAAGAATATTACTAATGAATATCACAAGAGTACCTTATAACCTTCTTAAAATTTCTTCATGAGACCTTTATGTATGTTCATCACCCTTTTCAAGGCTTGTATCCCACCATGATTGAATATACTAAATACATCAAAGAATCTCATAGTGAGTCATCGGCTGCTATATTCAACCAGCTTAGCTAATTGGGTCTATATCATAAGACCACTTCAATTCATTAATAAATACATCAAAAATATACTCACACACCATGAGGAGACCTAAAACAAGATAAAAATGAGATATGACCATGACAAGACATGAGACTCACACCTCTTTTACTTGACAACTAATGAGCAGTCCTTTGAGTTTCCCTAATTCCTCAAAATACATGACAACTATGAGGTTTTCATAATATACCAAAGATAATAATACTCAATTTGACACATTTTTAGGCCTAAGGATATAAAGTGGTCAAAATCTCTAGTGACTCAACTAGTTTAACTATCCTGATGGTCAAAAGAATCAAAAATTTCCTTACTTATCACTCATAGCTACATAAGACTTGGACTATAATATGAAACTATCAAAACTTTCAGACTTGAACACAAAATAAACAAATAAGATACAAACTAGGAAACAACAACAAACAACTAAAATAAAATAACAACTAACAAACATGTGCAGTAGCACTTAGAGTAATGAAACTAATACTATGTACAAGAGGATTGATTGTCCTGATAGCAATACTTGAAGAATATCACATTGATAGGAATAGGGATATCCTCACCACTAAAAGTGGATAATTAGAAAGCATTAATTTCCTTACAAATAATAATGATATATGGTTCACTTCAAAGACTATCAAATTTAGAATGTTTACCTAGTTTGGCACGATCTTCATCCCACTTGAGCACAAAACACCTTATTGAAATGTCTGAGATGAAGATCTATTTTCAAAAGACATTTTTACTTGGTCTTGGTTAGACCACCTAGTATATATATCATTGTCCCTTATCTCTTCTAACTCTCTCAACTCATTCATTCTTACCTCCATTGCATTATTCTCCATAAGCTCCATTTGATGTGCAATTTCCAAGGCTGGCAGTTCTAATGAAATGGGTAGATTTGTTTATCTACATAAACCAAGAGGTAAAGAAATTTATCAATATACTTATTTAGATTAATTATATCTACCCACAAGGAATTATTTAACTTATTATTCCATCCTCTTTGACTATCCTCCATTGTTCTCTTAATGATCCTAATCAAATTCTTATTGGTGGACTCTACTAGTCCATTTCCCCAAGGATACTAATTGAATGAGTATTTGAGATAAATAACATGATCAAGAGCCCACTCACACACTTTTACACTACTAAAATCTAAATTATTTTTTGATATGATGGTTGACGGGACCCCAAAACGAGTCACTAGGTTGTCATAGAACTCTAAAATTGAGTTCTCATTTACTTCCTTGAGTGAAACTACCTCCACCCACATGGTAAAGTAATAAGTTTCTATCAAACCCCACTTATTTCTAAAACTTTATGGGGTATGAATCATTCCAATTAATTTTAATCCTCATTGCATGAATGGCTACTTAACTTGAATAGGTTTTAAAGGCATGGCAGCTAATCTTTATTTTTTGGTAAACATTGCACACTTAGAACATCTTCTAACCCAAGCATGTGAATATTTGAAAAAATTAGGCCCAAAATATCCAGATCTTATGATATTTTATGTTTTATTATTGGCTTCAAAGTGGCCTCATGTAGGCCCATGATGGAATTGCTCTAATAATTTATCCACTTGGCTAGTTTCTACACATCTTAGAAACATACTTCGAATGTCTTTCTTGAATAATACTCCATCCATAAAAATTTATGGGATATATTTCAGCCTAAAATGTCTCCTTTTTTCCCCATCTAATCCTATAGGAAACTCTCCCATTTGGATGAATCTTGTTATGTCTTGTCTCTAGCTGGAAGGAGAGATAGTTACAACTACATGTTGACTATCTTGGACTGTCAAAACCACTTATTTTTTATCTTTAAAATATGATATAAGGTGATAAAAAAGTTCCATACCTATGAAAAAAAAATTAAAATTAACTTATATATCATATTCCATGCATTTGATCACCCAACTATCCCTCTTTTCACTGAGGTCTTTATAAAGGATTAAATCCTTTACACTAAAATGAACCACCATCACAAAGATATTATTGTTAGAGACCATATGTCTGAAATTCTTTAGACCTTTTATGATAGTAAGGACATTATTTTTAACAAATTTATATTTCTCGTCATATCCTTCCAATGCTTGACTAAAAAAGTAATAGGTTGCTCTAATCCTTCACTATTTTATTGCATGAGCATGACAAAAATTGTGTCACATATGGAGAAGGCATACATAAGGAAATATTTATTAATATAAAGGTTTATTAGGGTAGTATCTTTACTAATTTCCTCAAAACTTTTATTACCTTCTTTTCTCCATGAGAACTCTTGATGTTTCTTGAGCATGTGAGATAGTGGCCTCACCAATTCTACAAATCCAAGTATGAACCTCCTAATTAAATTTATTTTACCCAAGAAACTTTGCAATCCATTATTGTTTTTAGGAAAATATAAATAAATGATTTCCTCTACTCTTTCAAGACCAATATAAATTCCACCCTTGGATACAACATGTCCTAGAATCCATACCTCATGCACTACAAAGATACACTTTTTGGGGTTCAAAGAGACCCCAAACTGTCTACACCTATCAAACACCAATCTCAAATGTGTCAAATGATCCTTAGGATCTTTATAAATCATAATAATATCATAAATATAAATATGTACCATTTCACTTATAAGTTCTTATAAATCCACATCCATTGCCCTTTGGAAAGTAGCTCCAACATTGGACAGTCCAAAAGGCATTTTACTGTATGCATAGGTACCCCACTTAGTTTTGAAGGAAATTTTGTATTGATATTTATCCTTCACCAATATCTAATTATACCCTGAGTATCCATCAAGTAGGGAAAACCTTTGTGAACCTAAAACTCTTTGTAAAATCTAATCCATGGATGGAAGAGGGTAGTGATCTCTCAATGACACCCTATTGAGATCTATGAAATCTACACACAACCTTATCTCCCCATTATTTTTCCTCATAGTTAAAATATTCACCACCCATGTAGAATTTTTTATGGGAAATATTATGTTAGATTCAATAAGTTTTGTTATTGTTTTCCTAATAAGGATCTCAACTTTGGGGTTGATTAGTCTTTGTTTCTATCTCATAGGTTTGGCATTTTCTTCCAATTATATGGTATACTATGCCAACCTATAATAAAACACCTTAAATTCATGATATTCCAAAGAAAAAACATCCATAAACTCTTTGCACAATTCTATGAAGTATTCTCTCTCCTCTTTAGTATTCACTTTTTCTAACTTGAGTAGTCTATCTTCAAATATGGCAATTTGTTCATAATGTTCCTTTTTAGTGGAGATGCTTAAATTAAATTTTATCAGTTGATAATCCTCATTAAATATTCTATCCAAAGTTACCAAGCCCTTAGGTAACTTATTTTACTTCAATTGGACAATCTGGTCCTTATATTGATGTTGCAACTTATCCTGGTTTTTTAAGGAAAATTTTGCCTCATGTTGTAGGAAATAGGCAATTTTTTTGTCACTATCAAATACTTGTCAACTTACCTCATTATCATGTATTTAGGGCCTAAATAACAATTTAATTTAGGATTTCTCCTTATTTTCCTTGAGCCCATCAACTATATCATATTGTGCCCCAATAGCAGCTAACTAATCGACATGTTGATTGGATCCTCTAAGAATGGAATGAATGTTAAAAGCCTAGAAGTATTTCATAAGATCCCAAACCCTATGTTTTTATGCCTTAAAGAGTGTATTAATTATTTCACTTAGACCTCTTACCTTCTTCACTACTAATTCACTATCTTCTTTAATTTGCATAAGGTTAATACCCCTCTTCCTTGCCCACTGTAGACCATGAATGAGAGACTCATATTTTGAAATATTAGAGGTGAAATTGAATTGGAATATTAGAGTATAATAGTAGATTTTATTCAGAGGAAACACAATCATAACACTTTCCCCATCCCATTCTTTGATCTAGACCCATCAAAGAACAAATTCCAAACTCCCTCATGATCTTATGTTATGCTAGTGAGACTTGGAATTATGGTACCTTCTTCATGCATGTAATAAACACCAAAACTATATTATTCAATTTTTTTATAAGTATGATAACCATGGTTATCATCTACCTACTCATTAAGGAGTAAATATGGTATACCTTCAAGTGATTTAGAAGGTTCTTGATCATTGAAGTGTTCATCCTCCTCTAAGATAGTGCAATTAATATTTGCTAAGTTAGGAATATAAGATTATAAATGGAATTTGGATATAGGTTCTAACCTTATGGTAACCTTTATCCCATACCTAGTTCTAAAACCCATATAATACCAATCAAAAGAGAGATATTCCCCTATTTTGGTAGTAAAATCCTTAGACAAGCATAAATCAAAGTAGGGGGAAATCAACTACTACCACAACTTGAGAGATAGTAAAATTAGGAAAAGCAACTAAAATGACCTTAAGGTCCCTAATAACACCTACGGTCTTAGTAGGAGACTCATCCAATTGTAAAACTCCCTTATCATGAGGCTCATATTGAAGACCCAACTTATTAGCTATGGATTTAGGCATGATAAAGGTACTAGTACCACTTTCAATCATAAAATTATGTACAAGGTAATCAACTATGACAAATTAAAGATATAAGGGGGGGATTAAATACCTTTGGTGTTTGAGTCTCAAGATTTTGACTAGAATTTGTAAGAACAACACTTACCTTTTTTGTTTGTTTGTCTAAAACATGAATCTTGGATAGCTCTTATTGTAGGAGATCCTTTTGTCCCAAAATAAGTGATGTGTCCCACATAAAAATAGAGACAAGGGACTTCTTCATCTAATCAACAATTCTAAGAGGATGATTGGTTGTCTTGGGATGTTATTTAGGAGTAGAAGTGTTACCTAAAGTCTGTATAAATTATGGTATGAAAAGACCTTTTTGATTCTACCCCTTACCATATTGTACGTGCTAAGTTGATGGGGACTTTTGAGGTGAATCTTGAGAGGTAGTATTTTGAGGTTGTTAAGAAGGTAGAGTGGATGCCTTTTGAAAAGCCAAAGCATCACCAACTTCCCTTATTTTTGACCTTGTATGAGTTGCAATTGAGTTGTCCACATTAGCCATATTCTGACCCTGAGTAGTTTCCACTTGATCAAAAGGATTTTTACCTTCTTGGAAATTGGCAAAGGTAGTTTCAAAAGGTTTTTTGATTCCACCTACTTCTTGCTAACTTGGTACCTCAACTTGATTGAAATAAGGAATGTCTCCATGTGATAGAGAAGCTTCCTTGTGTTATGAAGGTAGTTGATTATCATGTAGTGGAAGAGTTGTACCTTTTTGCATGAAAGATTATTGACTTACCTCACCAGCTAGATTCATTGCCATATTATTTGATTGCTCCCATTGACTAGACCATTGACCTTCTTGAGCATAATTGTTCTGAGTTGGAACCAAATCTCTAAAACTAATAGCAACATTAGGATTATAAGCATTATCTGGTTTTGATTCTATAATCTACCCTTGACCCTATTGATTGGGTTGATAAGGAGGCCTATTATAATGATAAGATTGGTTAGGATCTTGGTAAAGTGCCTGATAGGGCCTATGAGGTGGAATTTTCTCCCTTTCCAAGGCCACTAGATTGTTATTTTGGGACTTAATCATCCCCTCTATCTTACCTAATATGTCCACTTGGTTACCATATATTTGATCAAGATTAGTTGGGGCTTGTAATGGAGCAATGGTAGGCACAAGAGGGTGAATCTATGAAAACAAAGGCATGGGTAATCTATGGGTGAGTTTACCTACTTGGATTAGGTTGTTTTCAATCTTTATGGCTACTTCGTAGGCCTCTGGTAAGGTGCTTCCTCCCATTGATTGTATCATAAATGCCAAATATTAATTTAGATATTTCAATTAATATAAGAATGTATAGTTAGGGGTGGGTTTGATAACTATAGAGATCTTAACCTAGGTTTTCTAAAACCTATAATTGAAGTCTACCATGAACTCCTAAGAGTTTCTCTTGATTGTAATAAGTTATTCCACCAAGGAAAAATGGTTGCTCTTGTATTCAAAAGGATTACATAAGAGTTTTCCAAACTCATCCTACGTGTTAATGGATGAAGGTGTTAAACCCCTATACCATTGGAGTGCATTACCTTTAAAATAAGTTGCTAACAATCTCATAGCCATATTCTCCTGGGTTACGTTATGCACTGAACATAGATTGGCTATGTCTACAATATGCTCAATAGGAGTAGTTAAGTCTCTCTTATGAAATAAGGAAGGATATTTAAGGAAGTAGTAGGGATATCATCAAGCTGATTGAGGTTTAAGGGGTTATCACCATTAAAAGGCACAAAACCTTGTCTCCTAAAAATAGCCATTTGAAGTGTGGGATTTATAACAGTATTTGTTTAGCCAATATTTGTTTGGATAAAATTAGATTTTGGGAAAAAGTAGGAGAACTAGGAGGTGAAATATTTGGATTAAACTAAGAAGATTTCTTTTTCTTAACTATATCTAAAGACAACTCAATAAATTTAGTCTCCTTACCTTTTGAGGAATATCTTGTAACCACTCTAGGCATGAAATATCTATAAATATGCCTCCAAAACCTTTGAAGCTTTCTAATTCACTCAAATATGTAGATGTATGATCCAAATCCTCTGAATGAGTAATCTCACTGGGCATGCTAGAACTATTAGAAACCCTAGTTGCACCATGTGAATTAGATTGTTTAGTTCTCATTAAAACTTGGACTAACATTAGATTGGTCTATAGGTTGTGGGTTACCTATAACTAGACCAAACCTCTAGATTATGATGTTAATTTCTCTGATGTATCAAATTTGAAACTTTTTCATAAACCTATTTTGATTTGATGGTGAAAAGAGTTAGAAAGATAACTTAAAGGGAAAACCCATACTAGTGATGGTGATGCACCAATTCTTCAATGATCCTCTCTTAACCTTATCCTTAAGCACACTTGTGAATCAAAAGGGAATAGATTATCAACTAGACTTTCTTAATACAATCATAAACATGAGTATTTTATATGAAGGTTAGATAAAAGGTCTATAACTTGAAGGTAAATGAATGGAGGTCTATGAAAGACACTATAAACTAACTTACTCTTTAACTCAACTTCTATCTCTTAACACTTCATGTGACCTATAGAGGATGACAACAGAGCATTAGGTGAAGGAGAGGACCTAAAAAAGAAGATGAATATCATACTTATCTGAAACTCAACAATCAAGCTATAGACTACCAATAATGAATAAGTCTACAATAATCTTTTCTCAATAACTCAAAGTGAAAGTTGCAATTTTAGTAAAGTTTTTGTATACCAGCCTAAGGGATGCCAATTAAGGCCTTCAACCTAAATATATAGCAAAAAGAGGAGAGAATAATAGGGAAAATAACATGGATGAGATAGGAAAAAGGTTATAAATGACCATCATTAACTCATACATTACTTTGGTTACAAATTATTACAAATAGTCCTCCAAAAATCTCTCCATATTTGATGTTCTTGCATGATCTTTGAATTAGTTGTTGGGTGTTGAAATGAGGTTGTGGAGGATATGGTTAACTTGTTCAACCTCATATTGAAACATGATATGCACTAGAATTTACACATTGATTAGGTGTCATTAGGCCATCATAAGTGTATAACAACCTCTCCCTTTTAGTATAAAAGCAAGTTAAGATAATGACTCCTTCCTCCATTAAGGCTATGAAATATGCATTGATTGCCACTTAAGGATTAGTTAAGCATTGATTGCCACTTAAGGATTAGTTATGCATTGATTTACACTTAAGGGTCAATTATGAATTGATTTTCGCTTAAGATCCAGTCATGTATTGATTTCCATTATAGTAACTCATTCATTAGCCCTCTATGCCAACTTTGATGTCTCCTTGTTGACCAAGTAGGTCTACTAGGATAATTAGGCCTAATAGCCCAACTATTTGCATTTGACAGCCATAAAAAACCTATATTAAACCTTTAATACCTATGAAAAATTGAGTTTAAATCTTAATCAAGGCCTAAAATCATAACTTAGGTCTCCTTGAGTGATTCATACTCATAAACTTGCCACACTAGGAGACTAGGTCACCTTGTCTTTCACTTCTATAGACTGGAAGAGACTCACATAGTCATTTATAAGAATATCCTTGGACATCTAATTCCTTTATAATGTGAAATAAGTGATATAAACATATCCAATGATTGACATCTCTTTAAACTGCCTTGTACCTCTCTTTCTACTCTTTTTCCCTAAAAATCACTATTTTTTTATAGGTTCATATAGTTTTGTACAACATGATACCATGGTTAGCACCCTCTCTAAGTTTAATTCATGATTCAAGTTTTTATTATGTGATTCATAGGAATTTAGGTACCAAAACATCAAGTTTTCTAAAATTGGGTCTGTAGTAGGGTTTAGGGAGGGTTTTAGAGGTCCACCATCTTAACGATGGTTCATAAAGTTAGGACCTAAAAGAAAAATTTCTTTCCATGGATATTTATTACATAGACACCTTAAAAGAAATTGAGAATATTGGATTTCCATGCAAAATGTGTGTCAATTTATGTATGTAGGGAAGTGGACTATGAGCTCTCTACATGCATTCTGGACCTGCTTATAGTCTTAGCAATGATTTCATAAACTTGTGGCCCTAAAACAAACTCAATACTCCATGAATTTAAATTACATATGGGTACTCAAATCTTACTAATATAATTTTTTCTAAGTCCTCTAGTGGTGAAAGATATAAGCATCTAAACAGATGGGTCGAACTAGTTGTGTAGACTATGTAGTTTGATATGGTTCTTGAGACTAAAATGACCTTTCCCTTATTATTATATTTTTTAAAACACTTTTATAATATATTAAAAAATATATTACACCTCCTCATTGTATTATTTTGCTTTATGGAGTCTGAAAGTGCCTCCATGTGATGGTGGAGCTTTTAGGTCTTAAGACTGGCTTTAGGCCTAAAAGTAATAATAATAAGTGTTAAAGGTTTATATGTACTATAAATAATTTATGGTTTAAAATCCATCATAATATATATTCTCCCACATATTCCAACCTCTTGTATTTTTTCTAACAACTTAAAACCCCTTGTATCTCCATGGTCTCATAAGACTACTTGTAGGGTTACACTGCCATGACTATCAATGGAGTATGAATGGTTCTTCCTCTTTATAAGACATGTATAATGGAGTTTTAAATATTATACCAAGGTAAAAAAAAATCCTTTCAACAGATAGTCTACCACTACTACTCTCTATATACTTCATCTTATTTGCCTAGGGTTTACACCCAATCAAGCTTGTATAGCCCTTAGTGACTAAGTTTGGTATTTCTCATAAAATTTTTGAGTTTATTATCATCATGGAATATTTACATACCTTATTACCTTTACCTTTAAGTTTTTACAACTTTTGACAAACTTTAAAACAAGCAAAGGTCTTCAATTGGTATGTATAGACGAGTTATAGCTCTAACTTCTTAGTTAGCCCTCAAGGGCATTTCATCTTGAAATCTAAGTGTTACCTATCAAAAGATAGTATCTAAAGACACTTAAATCACCTTTAATTTCTTTAAAACCATATTATGAAGTTTAAACTCTCTATATTGTCCTCACAACTCTTAAATGACTTTCTTGGTCTTATGAATGGTTGTCTAACTGACTACAGGAGCTCTACGATAGAACAAGGAATGTCTCCACCATTTGTCTAACCTTTAGAATATAATTAATATTTTTATATAGTCACAATAAATAATTATACTGAGTTTTATAATATGACTACATCTTTAAAGGTTCTAAAACCATAAATTCTGCAAAAATTGGATTTAAGATATTAACTATGTGTATATGACTGTGTATGTACGAGGTTTTGGGTTTGCTCTTACCATCATCCACATCATATATATTGGACTCAACATGATTAAATAACTATATGGCTTGTCTAATATTTAACCTAGTGTTCATTATCTTTTACTTTCCCTCCCTTTAGGCTTAACTGCCTATCTCAAGTTTGTAGCCTATGTATGTTCTTAGGGAGTCATCTGATTGTCTTTTGAACATTATATAAGCTCATGAACTTGAATTAATCCTTTAAAATTATTTTGAAACTACTTAAATAATCCATAATCTCTAAACACTTTCAAACACCTCTCACTCTTCACTAAGTTGCACTTTGGTTCACACCTTATGTTACATGGCTATAGGTGAAGATTTGTTAGGACTATGTCTTTGGCCTAGAACTTCACCTTAAAAATCTACCCCTTCATAGGTCCAAGAACTTGTTGAAGTTTCATTTATATTTAAATTCCTTCAAAAACTTCAATGTCTTCCCAACTTATCTTGAAAATGGACCAAACTACAAATGGGCTTGTGTGTGTATGAGAAGGTAGCCTGTAGGTGTCTTTAGGTCTTTGACTGCAGGTTCAATGATTGTCTCCTTGGCCTTTTGAGCTTTTATGAAACCTAAAATATGGATAAAAATCCTTTCACATCTCTTATAACTCTATATATGCACCTTTATCTTAATCTAATGTTGTACTAACTATGTACTTTCATGACAGTTGTAGGTGATTGTCAAAGGCTCTTTTGTATAGACTAAGGGCACTGTCACTTTACCTCTAAGACTCCCTTGACTACTAAAATGGATTATCATGATCTTTCATTGCTTGTATGATTTCATGGATGCCATTATATTAGGTCTCCATGACAGAGACTTCCTTGAGTTTGTTGACTATGTATATAGGCTGACTGAGTTTTGACCATGGTTGTAGATGAAGATTTATCAGGGTTTAAGGTTTTATAACATATCCCCATGACCATGGTGTTTCTAAACAACCTTGAAATATATCAAAAATTGGATTCATGATGTGGAGGTGAATAGGTAGTGATAGGTGTATGTAATGATAATGGAATATATATGAAATTGAGAATGGAGATGGAGTGATAAGCTCATAACAATGGTGAATGACAGTGACAAAGTCATGAAAATGGAATGAAACATGGGGGATGGAAATGAACATGAATCCACAATCCAATATAGTCTTAAAATATCATAGACACCTCAATTAATATGCCTTAATAGAATATAATAGTTTTAAGGATCTCAAAGAGGTATACATTGTGCAAAAAGAAACCTAAGATTCATCAAAATATCTTAACATATGCTAAGTTACCTTAACATATGCTAAACTGAGATTGTAAAAGAATTTTGAGGGAAAATGATGGTTTCTAATCCATCAAATCTTGATTAACCTTCAGACACTTGAGTGAAGGACACTTTATATGAATGAAACACTACAAACAAATTCTTAATGAGTCTTGATATCCTTAGATCCATCATGAACCATACATTGTCCTACAAATTGCCTATAGACTATAGATTTGGTAGTAGATGTGTTCTTGAACTCTATGCACTCAATCATGTGTATCAAACCATTTTTGAAGCCATGAAAGGTATCTTCAAGAGCTAAACAACTAGGATCAATTAGTAGTTTGGTCAAAATAGTCAGGAACTTCATAAAATTGTACCACTTTCCTTGCCTTATGCAGAATTGAATAATGAATAGAACCCTTAAGTTCTTAACCTTTGTTCATAAATTTAAGAAGACTAAACTAATAAGCAACACCAATTAATGTAAGGTCATAAATTTTAGTTCCTTTTATCAAGATCTCAGATCTACTTTCTCTCTCTACTATATGGATTGAGCATAAACTTGAGGTGATCTTGTTATTTGCCAATGAACAAGCCAAGGAAAAAACATTGGTTTTGGTCTTCTCAAGCCTTCAAACCTTCCAATATATTAACCATGTGTCTATAACCAATTTTTTGTGCATCTCCAAGACTCCTCCTAAGCAAATCCATACAGTATGAATCTGTACCATTAATAACACTATCAAAACCTACAAATTCTCCTTCATTTCTTCATCTTTAAGATTTAAACAACCATTTTATGCTAATCTAGAGAAAATAGGGTTAACATCATCTTCAAAGCAAGGAATAATCCAAGTAGAGAAAAAAGGTATCTCCTTTCACACGTGGGAGCTCTTTTGGTGGCCAAAGAACCTTCTAAGCTCATAGAAGAGACATTTTCAAAGCATGAAATGGTTGAATAAATTAATGTTATGACCATGGAGTGATTTAAAGATGTTATGAATGATATAATGGCATTTTGAGATCATATTTTTCCATTTAAAGACCAAAACCTTCACTTTTAGACTACATACTGATCCATAAACTACACTAATAAACTCAAAGTGAAGTTTTAAGTATAAATATTGAATTTCTCAAACTTAACAAATTATCGAAATACTCAAATGAACTTGAAAATTGGTTGGAAATTAATATTTTCAGGTGTTGAGTTGGATTGGAATTGTCAAAAGACTTGTTATTTCCATTCACCAATTAAAATTGGTTTTTGTTTTAAATCAAATGTTGTAAATTATCAATTTTTTAATTTTGCATGTATTCTTGATTAATTTAAAAATTAGAAAAAATAAATTTAAAACATGTAATAAATGACAAATTACCACATGAAACTGGTAATGGAGTTTGGCATCTCTTGCCTACGTCCCCGAGTCCACCCAATAGTGAGAACCATTTCTATTAAATTTGCACAACAAATGGCTTACAAATTTCTTGAAATGTTACACAACTTCCCTTAGGTCTGATCTCTGTCCAAGAATTCCACCTACACTAATAAACTCAAGCTCAATCACATGGAATCCTTCCTCAATATTCAATCCCCTTCCAAAATATCTTTGGTCCCTTCACTCAAACTATTAGTATATCCAAATAATAATAAAAAACATTCTCTTTCAATTACAAAACTTAACTGAAAGGCTTACCTTCTGTGTGTATAGGTTGGAAATTGGATTAAAATCCACTTGCCAAATCTATCTCCAAGCTTAAACTATCTCTTGGCCTCTTAAAATAAAAATACACAGTCCTCCAAAGGTTGAATTCAAATAAAAGTTCACGGCTTTTAAAACACTTCAAAACCTGTGGCTCATGTGGTCAAAGCATATCCCTTTTGCACAATAGGTGCAGGGTTCAAGTCATCGATTTACCTTTTTGGGAACTTGAACTATCTTATTAATCCCACATTTGGCAAATGAAATCAGTTTTGTGGATTTAAAAAGGTTGGCAGCTTCCTTTGAACTTGTCGATGATCCATTTTATCCCACATACGGTGGTTGGGAAAAGTCACCAGCGTTTAAAAAGCCTACATTTTGTTTCATGGGTTATCTTTAGTCCCACATTGAGTATATCCAAACTAACTCAAACTTTTAATAGCTTGAATCTCCACCATAATGTTCACTGATGCCTTTTGGCTAAGGCATATGCCATGACCGATGGTTTGGACGGTGTGCTCAGTCCTTGATCTTGGCAATGGTGTTATGTGGCTCCTCCACATGGGTACAAAGGCTCAAAGCACATTCTTAACTTGGCTCAAATGCTTTAATCTTAGCATGGAATATGGCTTGGTCTTCAATCTCGAGCTTGACTCGGCGTGGCAACTATGGTTCTCTCCCATGTGGTGTAATGGGGAATGGTAAATACAAATATTACTAAGGTAATATTACAAAGTGTTTAAAAACTTACAATTCAATTATCCCACATGCATTTGGTGGGAATAATCGAATGATTTAAAATCAAAGTCAATTATATTACAATATGAAATGGAGGCCAAGGCACCCCTCCTTAACCAAGTGTGTCGACCCTTGCTGAGGGCCCCTAGCAAGCCAATATCGGGGCCCACGGTTCTCCATATGACCGCCTGTCAAAGATCAAAGGCTATCAACAAACGAAACATAAAACCAATTTTTTTGCATGACTTAAAAAAAATACTACCATGTATCACCTGATTGGACCACTTGGCGTGTCCACATTGTGCCACGTCATCTTTTCCTTAGAGCATCAAAACTTCAATAGCCTATAACTTGAGCATTCAGACTCTGTTTTGTAAACTAAAAAAAGTGCCAAAAAGCTCTTGATGAGATCTACATTTTGAAATTGGTTTCATCATTATTTGGAAAAATCTTCTAAATTGAACTCTAGATCACACCTCCCTACAAAAGAGGCTTTTGGTCTCCAAAAGTCTAATATCACCTAAAAACTAATAACTGGTCTACTGCATCACATCACACAGAACCCAATCATATCAAGAGATAAACATTGGAAAAATAAATGATTCATGACTCACTAAAAAATTCCTACACATGGCATGAGTAAAGGAATCTGCAACTGCTAGTAAATTGATCACAACATACTAAAAATTGTTTGCCCAAGTCACATCCTGTAAAGTAGTGAACTGTCATTAAACTAAAACAATTCCTAATGTAACTACAAAACAAGTTTGATAATGTCAACAACATACAATAAATGTTGTAGACATGTTGCAATACAATGCCCTAGTATGGGACTTATATGCTAAGTAAATGTAAATAACACAAAGTGTATATTGCCTAACATCTCAAACATGCCCATAGGGTCTTACAATGCATCTATGCATCCATGTGCCAAAAATAGATACATTCTAAGAATAGCAGTTAAATATGAGACAAGTGTTGTAAGTAATTAACTCAACCTACAACATGCCTTCTGCTATTAACTCCAACTGATCAAATGAGTTCAAGTCCTCTAGACAACTCACATAGGAGATTTCAAAACATAGATATATTCAACATGATAATTGAAATTCGTCGAATGATGAACCTATCTCAAAGTGTTCTCACAAACTCTACTAAAGCATCATCAAATCTTATTCTTTCCCTTAACAAAATTCTTAACAATGCTTTGAAAACTAACTGCATTATTAATCCACTTAATCAAATTTTCTGCCTAATTAACTTGATTTCCTTAGTGGATTCCTTAACATCATTATGGATTGATTTAACTTCATTGACCTTATTAATAGGTTGATATATCATATTAGTTTTACAATGTTTAGAATGAGAAGATGATTGAAGTTTAAAACAGTGATCAATCTGATGTCCACTCATATGGCAATGAGTGCATAAAACCTTCTTAGGTGAGGTCTCCCTTTTACCTCTTCTCACTTTGCCATGACGAGAATAGTTTTTAACACCTACAATCTACTTAACCAAAGCATGTCTCTCCCAAAAAAATGCAACATTGTGGTTATGTATCCCACAAAAAGTGCAAAAGAATGATTGCATCATCTTTTGAACGTTAAATCCAAATTTCTTAAACATAAAAAGTGGATCAGAATATTTAGTGCTAACTCTAATGTAGGAACTAAGAGTTGGAATCTCAATACCTCTTCTACCTTCCTTCTTACATTGTACATGCTCTACTAGTGGCCTTGGTCCTTTGCTATTAGAAGCTTGTCTTCCTTTATCCATGGAGGAAGTTTCTCTAATTTCCACCTATGCACTAGTGTAACCCAAACCTGCATGAAGAGATTTATGCTCTACTTGTATTGGGTTAGTAATTCCTTGGCCATCTCAACCAAGACCTCTTCCTTTACAGCCCATTTTCATAAATAATTTGGATCATATACCCTTAGTGTGTTGTTCAAAACTACCAAAAGCATCATTACTTGAATCCGAATCTAAATGGAAAGAAAAAGTAGATGAATTATGTGGTGAATAACTGACAGTGCACTCAGTCATAGTCTCTGCAGCTAAAGTAGAAGGTATTGCCTTCTTTGGTTCACCACACTGCAATTTTATCAAGAGCTCATCCTTAGATTCAAGCTCAAATTTCAAAATTGTAATCTCCTCATCCAAGGAGTACAATTGAGCTCTTAAGAAAGCATTCTCATCTTGAATAAGGGTGTTGATGGCTTCAAGCTCTTCCATCTTAGATTTATGTGACAACTTTCCCATGGTTTCCTGTAAACACACTGATTCCACAACTGCACACTGCAATCTAATCAAGTGATATTGATAACAAATAAATTTAAAAGAACTGTCAAATCACAATCAAAAGCTAACCCAGCTTTCTAACTGCTCTGATACCAATTTGATTTGTAAACTACATTGATAAACTCAAAGTGAAGTTTTAAGTATGAATACTGAATTTCTCAAACTTAACAAATTCTTGAAATACTCAAATGAACTTGCAAATTGGTTGGAAATTAATATTCTCAGTTGTTGAGTTGGATTAGAATTGTCAAAAGACTTGTTATTTCCATTCACCAATTAAAACCAGTTTTTGTTTTAAATCAAATGTTGTAAATTGTCAATTTTTAAACTTTGCATGTATTCTTGATTAATTTAAAAATTAAAAAAACTAAATTTAAAACATGCAATAAATGAGAAATTACCACATAAAATTAATAACAGAGATTGGAATCTCTTGCCTATGTCTCCGGGTCCGCCCAATAGTGAGGACCATTTCTATTAAATTTGTGCAACAAATGGCTTACAAATTTCTTGAAACATAACACAACTTCCCTTAGATCTGATCTCTATCCAAGAATTCCACCTATGCTGATAAACTCAAGCTCGGTCACATGAAATCCTTCCTTAGTCTTCAAACCCCTTCTGAAATTGCTTTGGTCCCTTCACTCAAACTATTGGTATATCTAAATAATAATAAAAAACATTCTCTTTCAATTACAAAACTTAACTGAAAGGCTTACCTTCTGTGTGTATAGGTCAGAAATTGGATTAAAATCTACTTGCCAAAGCTATCTCCAAGCTTAAACTAGCTCTCAGCCTCTTAAAATAAAAATACATAGTCCTCCAAAGGTTGAATTCAAATAAAATTTCATAGCTTTTAAAACACTTCAAAACCCATGGCTCATGTGGTCAAAGCATATCCCTTTTGCACGATAGGTGCAGGGTTCAAGTCATCGGCATACCTTTTTGGGCACTTGAACTATCTTATTAATCCCACATTCAGCAAATGAAATCAGCTTTGTGGATTTAAAAAGGTTGGCGGCTTCCTTTGAACCTGTCGATGATTCATTTTATCCCACATATGGTGGGTGGGAAAAGTCACCAGCATTTAAAAAGCCTGCATTTTTGTTTCATGGGTTATCTTTAGTCCCACATTGAGTATATCCAAACTAACTCAAACTTTTAATAGCTCGACTCGCCACCATAATGGTCATCAATTCCTTTTGGCTAAGGCATATGCCATGACTGATGGTTTGGGCAGTGTGCTCAGTCCTTGATCTTGGCAATGGTGTTATGTGGCTCCTCCACGTGGGTACAAAGGCTCAAAGCACATTATTAACTTAGCTCAAATGCTTTAATCTTAGCATGGAATATGGCTCAGTCTTCAATCTCAAGCTTGATTCGGCATGGCAACTGTGGTTCTCTCCCATGTGGTGTAATGGGGAATGGTAAATACAAATATTACTAAGGTAATATTATAAAGTGTTTAAAAACTTACAATTCAATTGTCCCACATGAATTCGATGGGAACAATAGAATGCTTTAAAAGCAAATTCAATTACATTGCAATATGAAATAGAGGCCAAGGCACCCCTCCTTAACCAAGTGTGTCGACCTTTGCTGAGAGCCCCCAGTGAGCCAATAACGGGGCCCACATTTCTCCATATGACTGCCTATCAAAGATCAGAGGCTATCAACAAACCAAATACCAAACCAATTTTTTTGCATGACTTACAAAAATTTACTGCCATGTGTCACCACTTGATTGGACCACTTGGTGTGTCCACATTGTGCCACATCATCTTTTACTTGTCGCATCAAAACTTCAATAGCCTATAAATTGAGCATTCGACTCCATTTTGCAAACTGCAAAAAGTGCCAAAAAGCTCTCGATGAGCTATATGCTATGAAATTGGTTTCATCATGATTTGGAAACTTTTTCTGAACTGAACTCTAGATCACATACACATAGTTTCAAAAGAAGATTGCTAATGAATATCACAAGAGTACCTTATAACCTTATTAAAAGTTCTTCATGAGGATTTTATGTATGTTATTCACCCTTTTCAAGGCTTATATCCCACCATGATTGAATATACTGAATACATCAAATAATCTCATAATGAGTCATCAGCTGCCATCTTCAACCATCTTAGATCATTGGGTCTAGATCATAAGACCACTTCAATTCATTGTTAAAGACATCAAAAAGATATTCACACACCATGAGGAGACCTAACACAAGATTCCCTGATTCCTCAAAATACATGACGACTATGAGGTTTTCATAAGAGACCAAAGATCCCAATACTCAAGTTGACACCTTTATAAGCCTAAGGATAAGAAGTGGTCAACATAAGTAAAACTAGGGTTTGACCAATTTCACCAATAAGCTCAAGTAATATTAGTAGAATTCAAAATAACACTAAGGAAAGGAAAAAAACTATACAAGGATGAATTTAGCATAAAAATCCCATGAAAAAGTTTCTATAACTAACCCTAATTAAATGAAAATATAGGATGAAATAAAATCCCTAGTTGAGCATGAAATGTTAAAGGAAAACACATATTATGGAAGAATAACTCAGATATGAATAATTTATTGTCATGGAGGGGGAAATGAGGTAGATCGATGTTATTGGAGTGATCTAGATCCAAGTGTGAGATTGAAATGGAAATGAGTAAGCCATTGTTTGAGCTTATATCACCTAAAATGACATTCCTAGACTAATTTGGGATTTATTCAAGCTTTTATCTCTTCACAGGGTTTCAAACTAAATATTTCAATTACTTTTAAAACTCATTGAGTTTCCTTACCCTATTAGGCATTCAAAACCAATAAACACTATTGTGAACTTCGTTGAGCTTTTCAAGATCTATTCAGGCTATTGGATCCCAATTTTCACTAATGTGAATTTAATTACAACTTTTTAAACTTAATCAAGAAATTTTTCTTAACAAATGTTGCATTGAATCATTTTTAGGCTTTACATACCTAATTAGGGGTTTGGAGTTGATTACAACTATGTTTTTGCACTTTGGAACCCATAGTCTAATTTAGGCTTTTAAACCCATTAACATTACATCAAACTAATTCCAAGTATTCAATATATAATCAAGGTTTTTAACCTAATCAACACTGCATAAAAATTCATTGAATGTCTTAAGACCTATTTGGGATTTAAATCCCAATCAACATTGAGAAATTCACGTTGTTGATTGCAATACCTAATCGAGAGTTTTAAGTCTGATTAACATTACAAAACTTTTAGAAAACTCCCAAGAGCAAATTAGAATTCAAAGTTTGATTCACACAATGTGTTATTATTTCAAAAACACATAGACTTATTTTTGAAAAAGAATCAATTAACACTATGAAATTCACTTTTGTTTCTTGCAAGGCCTAATCAAACTTTGAAACCTAATTAACATTGTGTTTATTTAACTTAGAAACTCATAGATCTAATTAGACTTTTAAGTCCAATTAACACTACAAAAAAAATTGTACTTAAAGTTTCAATCAGTAAAATATTATAAATATTTGATAGGGTCTAAGAAATATTTAATAAATTCACAAGTGTTTCAACTGAAACTTGACTTTTTCAACTTAGACAACATGATAGTGAAAAAAATTGAAATATTTTGAAGTTGCAATTTTTTGTGACAACACACCTATAAGTAGATATGGGTGATACTCCATTTGGACATAGATAAATCATTAGAAAATTCATTTTTGTTGAGCTAACATTATATCATAGACCACTATCATAACCCTTAATAACGTTATCTATGGTATGCAATGTCCATTCAATGATTTTCCATTATCGACATCTTTTTAATAATATATTTTATGCGTTCTCGTCCATGATATGTGAAAATAGGTTTTTGAAAAAACTGTGTGATGATTTTTTTTAATTTATCATGCAATTTTTATAAAAATATATTTGCACATGTATATTTACATTAACATTGAGGGGCATTATAATTAGATGTTCAATTAGTCTTATACTTGTCACTAACTCTAACACATGCACTTAAAGATTTTCTTATCTCTTTTCAGGTATCTTAAATTCTATAGAGTGTAGATTTGGGACATGGACACAAATGCATGATTACATCATTTCAAGATTAAGATAAAAGCCTTATATTCCCATACCTCTCTCCAAGTTTATATATATGGAGAGAGGTATTTAATTAGTCCTACACTAGTCACTAGCTCCAACACATGCACTTAAATATTTCCTTATCCATTTTCAGGTATTATAAATTTTATACAGTGTAGATTTGGGACATGGACATAGATGCATGATTACATCATTTCAAGATTAAGATAAACTCCTTATATTCCCTTAACCCTCTCTATATATGAATGTTTAATTAGTAGTTCATTCATTGGCATATAAGCCTTTTAATGGCTAACTTTATTTTAACTCTTATTGTAATTGTCAATATATATTTTTATTTAAAATAATTATCTAGAAATATGTATTCATGATCTATCATTATACTTGTCATAGAAAGTAGTTTTGGCGTTTTCTTGTATATTGGGCATTTGAGCAAACATATACATGACATCAATAATGGATTACTAGATTGATTCACAAATGTAATTATATATTTGAATAGAACATTTTTATTTACATCCATGGGAGACCCTTCTAGATCTATGAGGAAAATGAAATTATGCATAATGGAAGCTTGATGTTGATGAAGCCACTGTTCTTAAATAATTTTTTGCATTTCAAGTTTCATTTTATGAGGATTGGAGTGAGAGATGTGAACACTTGGGATAAAATTTAGAGAATGACCTACCTATGATTTTTTTGAAACAACAATTACATAATAAAGACTTTTAAGAACCAAAGGATAAGGATAAGGACATCCATCTTTATAGACAATAATGAATTATTGTTGATGTGTTATTGACATGACTTGGGGATGGATTTTTCAATGTATTTATTCATCTTAAAAGTTAATCAAGTTTGATAAATTTGCTATATAATCTTTGATTCTTTTGAAAGGTTTATATTGGATCTTGTTGTTTGAAATATAGGAATATATTTTGATAATTTAGAATGAAGGCATGAAGGAATTACAATTACATGGACTGCATCCTAGCCTTTTAAATATTTTAAATGAGTCTCAAAAGATTCAAAATCTTGAGGTTTAGTGTCCCAACAGATTGTAATAGGTGATAATTTACACAGTCTCTTAAGATCATAGATACCAAAGCACACAACATCGTGATTCTAATGAAATGCCACACACATCACCTATATGTCTTAGTAACAAAATAAAGAATGTGCTAATAAATAATCATATGAAGGTTGATCCCTCTATGGACAACAAGGTCATCTTCTCATGTTGAAGGGAAAATAAAACCAATTTTTGTAATAACTATCGCTATTTAGGATTCAATATAAATGAAAAAAAAGAATAAGTAATGGAGAACAAGTTGTATGTTGTTGTAAGTAACAGTGACTAATAACTCTTAAGTCTGCATCATTGGTCTTTATGTATAAAAAGAGAGTAGGAAAGAAGATACTTTGTAAGTGTCAATTTGACCAAATGCAACACAAGGCAAAGCAGAAATTGGAGTGCTTATCCAAGACTTAAACATGTGGAGTGATCAAATAAATCCTAATTGTACTAATGAGCCACTTATCAAATTAGAATGCATTTTGTCATAGTTTTTAATGCTTCTATTAATTATAATTATTTTTAAGGAGAGTATTTTAAATCAATTGTAAATAGTTTTAGACATGTATAATGGATGTGGCAGTCTTATATCAATAATGATTGGTTGGTTTCAGGTTGAATACATATATTTGCGTAACCTTCTTATTTCTTTTTATGCAATTTCATAATAATAATAGAAAAAAATTCAAATAAATTTGATTACATGAGTATGTTTGCTTGCTTGACCTTCTCTTTTCCTTTAATGTTTAAAAATCTATTCTAATGCTTTTAAATACATGTTTTATTACCTTAAGTAAGATGTTGGTAGGTTTGGTACATGGTAACATATAAACTCAATATAGTATATAATTCATGTCAGTGGGGGCATAGTCAACCTAATACAATGATTGATTTTATGTTTGAAGTGTGTATGTGTTATCTATAATTCTCTACATGTAAAGAAAAATATGAATTGCATTTCCTCTTATATTTTTATTTTTTGTAAACTCAAATATGAATTATATTTTTATCTATTGTAAATTCAAATATGAATTATGTTTTGATCTCTTATAAATTCAAATATGAGTTGTGTCTCTCCTCTACAAGCAAATTTAAATGTGAATTATGGATTTTTTTTAAAAAAAATGAAACCAATATAATTTTGCTTATCTTCTAAAATTTAAGAATTCATTGTCTGCCATTGCTTTACAGCTATCCATCAAAATATAAAAATAGAAATTAAATCAATATAATTTAACACATTAAAAAATATATCATTGAAACTCATCAATATATTATATTATTTATCAATAAATAATAAATTCTACATAATAGTCACAAACTCAAACCAAAAAAAAAAAAAAACCTTCTCCAATAAATTTGAAATTAGAGCCTATAACACAAATAGAGGGGCACATAAGGATGGGCAAGCAATGCCACCCTTAAGCGTACAAATCCCCAACTTCACACTTCACTTGTACATGCCTTGATAGGGTGTTGGAGGAGTCATCGCAGGATTTACCCAACCTGAATAACAAGTAACAAATAGCAAAAAATAAATAAAAATAAAACTCAATACAGGGGACAGAACATAGATATAAGAGTTAAAGTTACCTGCAGACGGATTGAGTCCTCTGTGTTTAAGTTCTCTGTGTTCTTGAGACAGAGCGCAACAATCGCAGCAGAAATGCACACAACAATCCCCACATGGCGCAGCAGGGAGATTGTATTGTGTTCGCAGTTTTGTTCGATATTGGCATGAATACAAACATCCAACACCAATGGCCCACAATAAACTGTAAACTATTGCATGAGTACAACACGCTGCCAACATTTACAACAAAAAGGCTAATGAGATATTGAAAATTGTCATTATATATATATATATATATATATATATATATATATATATATATATATAGTAATTCATTTTTAAAATTTTGGGAAATCTTATGAGTTATTTATTTTATCTTTCGATTTATATTATATAAAATTTTATGAGAAAATCATTGAAAAACTTAATACTAATCAAGATTGATTGGAGAAAATTAATATTATAATTAAAGTAAATATTTTATATTTTATATTAAAATTAATATATTTTATTGTTTTTTGATTTGAAAAATTATTATATTTATAAAAAAAAAAAAAAACTATTTAATATTTTAATGTATACTTATATTTATAAATTAATCCATCCATGTTCAAATCTAGCAAAATGGCCCAAATTGTTCTCTCATGTCATATTAACGAAGTTTTATTTTAAAAAAATAATATATATTGTATTGATTTTTTATCATCTCATTAGTGTACACTTAACATAAGAAAGAATTTTATTTAGAAAACAATTTATAAAATGAAAATAATATTTAATCATCATTTATAAGGGGGAAAAAAATCATACCCAAACATGCTTGTAATCTAGTCTGTTCGTTCTTGTAAATTCTTATCCAAATATATGCTTGTAAACCGTTGATCTAATTCAATTATTACATATTTAAGAATGTATTTAAAAGAAAATAAAATAAATAGCTTACTTGTTCGGCCCTGATCTACTATCTCTGCTACTCTTCCAAAGGTAACGCAGGGGCAGAAACATGTCAAGCAACCTGTTTTAAACGATAATAAAAATTTAGATTTGTTTCATATGAATTGAATGGAAAGGAATGGAAAGAGTGAAAATTGAAGAAACTTACAGGAAGAAGAATCGGCAGCGCAGTCACAGAGGCCTGTCGACCAATTGGAAGATTGGTACGGATACTGCGGATATGGCGCTTGCATCGCCGGAGGTGCCGATGCGTAACCTCCATACGCATACTGTTGTTGTTGTTGATACATCTTTTTCCTCTTTTTCCCTTTCCTTATTATTGTGCTCTGTGACTTCTGAAGATGTGATATATAAGATTTTGCATCCACCCCTATTATTATTTACAGTTTTATTCGATTCATTTTTTAATATTTTGCATACCAATTCAGATTTATTCAATTCAACGGTTTGACCAAAACAACTTAAAAAAGATTCCAGAACATTTGACTTGACTGTGCTTCTCTATATTATGTCACGCGTTGCGTTGGCCTTTCATTTTCACATTATTTTATTCTAATAAAAACTAGTTGATTCACCCAACTTCCGATTTTAAAACGCCATCCCTCCCTCATTAATCATATATAAAATACGACTTACCAACCACCCATCCAACCAAATAAATATAAAAATGGTGGAGTGAAATTGCATCTCTAAGAGACAGACTTCATATTTATCATGAAGTATGAGAAATGACGAGTTTCGATAAAACTTGTTCACAAAAATTATAATAAAATTGAATATTAAATTCTTTAAATATTATTTTTTCAATTAAAAATAAAAGTATTAAGGGGCGGCGGAGGTGGGGCTCTGCCTCTCTCCCTCCGCTGAAACCCTAGGTCCAGGGTTGACGATGCCCATGGCTGGAGCCGTGGTGAACACTGTCAACATCCGACTGGACGCGCGGATGGTGGCGTTCCTGTTGGAGCACTCAAAGGCGGCGGCCGTGCTAGTGGACCAGGACTTCTTCCCACTTCTGCGGGAGGCGCTGAGGCTGATCCGGGAAAAGCAGGGGAGCACGGGGTTCCGAGATCCGGTCGTGGTGGTCATTAAGGACGAGGCCTGCGTAAGGGGGAACCTGGAGGGAGCCGTGGAGTACGAGGATTTTTTGGATGGAGGAGATCCCGGGTTCGAGTGGCGGGCGCCGGAGGACGAGTGGCAAAGCATCGCGCTAGGGTTCACATCTGGCACGACGTCGAGTCCCAAGGGCGTGGTGCTCAGCCACAGGGGTGCGTATGTGGGCTCCCTTGGGGCTTCCCTGGCCTGGGACATTGGCGGACGGCTGCGTCTATTTGTGGACCCTGCCTATGTTCCATTGCAAGGCGGATCTGCCACGCCGTGTTGGTGCTAAGGGAGAACGGCGTGCCGGACGCCGTGGGAATCAATCGGCGGTCCTGCAAAGGAAAATTTCGACCGCTGCCGTTTGCGAGCAACTCCTTTTTCTCGGGGTTGCTGGATCGAACCTGGGTGTCTGCTCTGTTCGTTTTGGTGATGGAATGCATGCTCAATCCCAGCAGGGTCGCCTGGTCTCGCGAAGATGCTGATTAAGGATGCCAGGGCTGCGGGTAGTGCGTTTTTTAGGGTTTGAGGGCGTGGTGAAGCACGACATTTTTCTCGACATGGCTACGGCCGTCATTATTAAGTCATAGAGAAACTAAAGGTATTTTGCGAAACTTTAATGTCACGAAAAATGCTTGTGTGTCGTTATTGCAATGGCAACTTGCATTGTTGGCTAGGGGAGAATGCTAAAGATAAATATTTTTTAGCATTTTTTTTCCTACGCTGTAAGCTCAGGGTTAAACCCTGGGTTTGATGAGGGTTCAGGGCCTTGTAAACCCTAGGTACTTTTATTGGATTATGTTTGTGGTTTCAGGACCCTGTAAACCCTGGGTACTTCTATTGGACTATGTTTGTGGTTTCAGGTCCTCTGTAAAACCTGATGTTGATATTGTTTTTAAGTAGGTTTCAGGAATGTTTTTCTTGGGGGTTGTTAATGCTTTATCTTTCTTGATTCTGTTAAAGGGTTTCAAGATCCCTTCAAAACCTGCTTTTACCATAATTTCAAACAAGATAAAATGTCTATTTATTGTTTATTTAAAATAAAAAATATAATCTTTCAATTATTAATATTAAATTAAACATTTAATTAATTAAAATAAATAAAAATAAAAAATACATATGATTATTAATTAAAAACAACAATCAAATATATAGAAGTTACAAAGGGACATTCAAGCCACTTTCACCATTAAACGGAGCTATCGTATTGAGTATAAGTTCCCACATAGTTTTTATTAGTTACCTTTTTTTTATCTTCTTCTTATTCATTTATACGGATGAAGAGATAACAAGGGCCAACTTAGACAACTTCCCTTATTATTATGTCACCCACCCACTAGAGTCAAGAAATGTGTGCCCAAAAGTACCACCTCCATTATTATAAAGGCCAAAACTACCACTTTCATTATTGTAAAGGCCACTAAGAACATGACGAAAAAATACACCGACTTCTTAAACAATACCTACCATGACACCCATGACCAAGACCTTATGAAGGAGACCCCCAATAGTGAGATTTCGGTAGAACCCAACTATAAATAGCACATGTGGCACTCCCCATAGGGTTCAAAACGGACTACAAATATTCCACCTCTAGATGGACTTTTTCAACCTTAACTTGGATTTGAAGCATGACATTAGAGATGATTAGCTCTTTGTTAATAACTGAAAAATATCCATCAATAGAAACATGCATAAAGATAGCATTATTTTTTTCTTTCCATCATTGAAATAGAACCTCAGAATAAAAATATGTAAAATTTAATTGTAATGTGCATGTAACATGGCCGAATCCCTTAGAATAACCATTTTCCATGACAAAAACTCTAGAAGAAAGGGTGTAAATCCATTTCTAGATTTACTGAGCATGTTGACAAAACCAAAGCAAGTATTTGAGAGTGTTAGGATGATGACATGAGGGACTTCAAGGACGAGAAAACCCTAAGTCATGGAGAAGCCGATATCCAATAAGAAAGCCTTGATAAAGAATGTAACAAAGAAAATGAGATTTCTTGGGCTCAATAAGTGTTTTCCAAAGGTTGGAAAACCTTCGATATTAAATAGCTTTATGGAAGGGATAAAAGTTGATAACCAACTCCAGATTTGTACTTGTGGAATGGAGTCTTACTAGGCCACTTTCAATCATTTGTCCACTTAAATGGTGTTGGCACACAACTTTTATGGAGGTGTTAATCAAGTTTTACCTTCTAAAATTCTAATAGACTCAATATTTCTAGTGTTGAGCTGAAATCACTCTTTGAGAGTGTTGATGAAGATTTTAGCATGTATGCAGAAGACATGTAAAGATACCCTATTATTTTAGGGCTTGTTAGGTTTGGCAATTCCAAGGTATGATTTGTATTTGGGCCTCAAAAGAGTATCGGTATTAAGAACAACTCAATGAGCATGTGGCTTAACACCTCTTATGGAATAATATATGTTTTGGATCTTGTTTCGTTACAAATAAAATGAACAAAAAAAGGGTTTTGTATAAGTAAAAAAAATAGTTTAAATGAAAATAGTAAATTATATAGCTTTTTGAGATATTTACTAGAGTTAATAATAATATTCATAAATTAAAACCTAATAGGACTAGTAACAACCAATCCCAATAAAATGTAATGCAAGACTCCACATTGATTTAAATATAGATACAACTAGTTTATTACATATTGTGAATTACATAGTGTATCCATTCATACAAAGTAATTACGAGCTATATATATATATATAAACAACTAATTTATAATAGTCATGCACAAATTAACCTTCCACATAAGAAAACATGTAAAATATCAACAAATTTATGAGACATTCAAATAAATGTAAAACATCAACAAATTTCTACGATAGTCAATAGTGTATCGCTTAACATTCATAAGATAATGAGATTCTTCCTTCCATTACTTATGATCTCAAATAATAATTTTCGTAATCAACAGTTAATAAAGTTGATGCCCAATGAAAATTTACCCAACAATTGATAGGAAGTTTTCTCTTGAAATGGTTCTCTTGGTAGAGATTTTTCTTGACAAAAATTTCCTTTAAAAATGAAACTACAAAAACTATTATAACAAAATAATAAATCATATTCATCATACAAAATTTTAATTTTGTTAATTATTATTCGAACTAAATAAAATTATAAATATAAAAATAAAAATATTGATTTTTTTTAATTTATATATTTTAATGCTATTTAATTCACTAAACTAATAAATTCTAAAAAAAGGAATAATTTTAATTAATTTTCCCATTCGATTATCTATCAATACAAACTATATTTTTTTTCTCGAATTTCATTTAAAATGTTTGTACAAAACCAAGCTCAACATTATAATCATATCCATTATCTTCAAAATTATTCCATTTTGCTTAAAATAAAAATATTCAAATCTTTTATTTAAAAAATAAAATAAAAATTGAAAAATAGTTCCCTTTTCAGATAGGACCCTTTATAAGTAAAATATTACCCTTTATAAATAAAGTGTTAAATAGTATGTTGCACATAGCTCCTCCATGTGATTGGTGGCAATATCGAACCTTTATTTCTATGCAGTCATCTCATTCTTTACACTATATAATCGTTTGATTTTTCAACATAAATGACAAACAATGCTTCTCCTTGTGAATACGGGATATGTGCTTATAATTTTGTTTTCATTTTTGGATTTCGTGTTTGTCTGCCAAGTCCATTTTCTATTTATTTGACTTCTCTACATAAGAATGCATTGCTCTACTCCCTTTCAAAACCTTGCAATAACATAGAAGACATTATCACAAAATTTCATACTCGGACTATAATTAGAGTTTAATTATCTCAAAATTTGTTATCATTGTGTAGCTTTTTATTAAGCTTTCCAATAGTCCAAACCATTCAAGAAATGAAAAATAAACATAAAGTTATAGGGAAAAAATTATTACTATCTTCCAACACATAAATATGCATTGTTTTATTTAACTCAATTTCCCCACAAGTAAATAATAGGTTTATGCCATTTTTTATTTTTAGTTATTGTAATCCTTTAAAAGTGGTAATTGGATGCTAAGAGTGTCCTTTGAGTTAACCTATCCTTACGCTAGTCATAAACCCATTCTAGAGCCTTAGAGTTACACATCCAGTCATTCAACAGACCGCAAACACCTACAATCAGTCAAGACACAGTCCCAAAACTGTCATCCTTGACTCCAATCCAAATTACTTAGTAATCTATAGAAAGGACATTAGTGTCATATTTGAGACACTACAGTCACATGGCACTAGTGTCTCCAACTGGGTGCTATTGTCCTTAGCCCCAACTTTTCCCAATGGATAGTTTTTTAAACGTGCGCCCCTCCTAAGGTCAACCTAAGCTCATTTTATTATCTATACAAGTAATAAAACCCTATAAATACAAGTCTAATCCACCTCCATTCACTATATGGAAAATATATGCAAAAGCTATTCAAATCAAAGATTTGATTGTGAAAAATCAAGGTACTTTATCCATATTCTGCCCTACTTTCTACATACTACCATTTATAGCATCCCTAAGTCCAGTTTTCAAGCATTTCAAAGCTCAAGCACATTCAAGGCATCCAAGGCCACTCCCATTATAGCATTCACTTACACATACATTAAACACTAGGTGGGAACTACATTGAACTTGATCCCTCTTCAGAGTATTGGTATGCAGGCAACTCTCTTCATAATAGGGTGTTGAAGATGTCTAATCCATCTTATTAACACACACTCAATTCTTGATCATATCATAGTTGCAAAGAGAATTAAGGTTTTGCACATGAAATCAAGATTTCCAAGTACAAT
Source organism: Torreya grandis (assembly GCA_037957365.1). Classification (NCBI taxonomy): domain Eukaryota; kingdom Viridiplantae; phylum Streptophyta; class Pinopsida; order Cupressales; family Taxaceae; genus Torreya; species Torreya grandis. The sequence continues at coordinate 3,064,957 of JARHVA010000023.1, read as the reverse complement.
ACACAGCGACATATTTTGGTCATGTAGGAATGTAACACACATACACAAGCATAGGTACTTCCTAAAAATAGGAACAATCCTATAAAGGGGACATTAGTGCCACATTTAGGACACTACACACAGATGAAACTATTGTCCAAACTAGGTGCTACTATCCAATGAACAGATGAATACTATAATCCTATTGACGACATAGACTACTACTCAGATCTCAAATTCTAGAACCCAAATCATCTGCAATAGTAAGTTTTTAGCTAAGTCTTTATTTATCCCTATTTGTTTCTATTTATAGAAAGTCAAACAAGGTCAAAATCGTAACAAATCAGCAGCTTAATTATTTTAATTTATTTAACTAATTTAGGCATATCATCCCTTTAACCAAACATAGAAATTATGTGTAAAACCCTAAAAGGTTAAATCATTTAGTGAACCCATCTTACTTTGAGCATTGCATAAAACCCTAGCTTGCATTAATTCTTATTTTGTGCAAATAAATTAAGGATTGTGTACTTTTGATTTTGTGATTTTATTTAGGCAACCTAACTAATTAAAATCAATTTTACAGTAGGTTTTCAATTTATTTTACATCTAATTTAAATTATTACAAGGAAACCTTAGTTTCAAAAACTCTCACCCTAGATGCTCTTAGGGTTTGTATCTTTTTTTCTCCTATTTTCATTAATTGAACTTAATTATTTAGATTTCATATATTCTATTGTATCAACTCTATTTCAATTTATTTACTATATGCCATTTTAAAAAGCTATATCTCTTCCCCTAAGAAGAAGTACTAGACTAGGTGGTACTCTTATAGAGCATATTCAAATTCCAGCTATCTGAACCTATAATAAGGACAAAAAACATATACAACTCTAGATATGAATCCTTCACATCTCGATTATGTGAAATTCAATGACAATGCATTTGAGGATGGATATTATAACCAAGAACAAGATCAGGTCCATATTGAGGATCAAGATACACTACCTCCACTTAATGATAATGATATAGTTGTGAACAAAGATGAGGTATTACAGGGCTTCAGGGATAGAATTCAAGATCATGCCCATGATCATGCACAAATTTTATAGACCATATTACAAATCAAGAATAATAACAATAATGGTCAATATTCAAACCCTCCAATTATTGATATTGTTACACCTTTAGTGGGGCACACTCAATCAACCCAAATAACACAACCCAAGCTTTTTATTCGACCATTAGTGACAACTACTCAACTTATGGCTAGTTATTCTCCTCTAGATGTACAATCCCTTATGTAGTAAGTTCTTTTTCTACAATTTAAGGTGTTACATCTTGATTAGGGACCAGTTAAGCCATCACATGCCTTATATTTCAACATTCTCTTGCACACACCTTTGACACATCACATTATGGCAACTCCTTTTCCATCTGGTTTCATATCACCCACGCTCACATTATATGATGGCAAGGGTGACCCAAAACATCACCTCAGATCCTTTCACGTAGCATACTTGGATTATGTGTCCAATGATTAGCTTGTTACGAACCTATTTGTATGCAGTCTCAAGGATTATGCCTTATAGTGGTTCTATGATTTGCCAAACCAATCTATTATGACATTCAATCCTTTAACAAATATGTTCCTAGCACACTTATCTATCAACATAAGTGACAAGATATCATATACACAAGTGGCACAACTAAAGCAAAAGTCAAATGAGGCCATCACTGATTATGTCTTATGATAGAAGAAAATCTTATCAAAATTGACTAGCCCCATGGCAGATAGAGAGATTCAAGATATATTAAAAAAAGGTATATTACCAGCACTTCACAAAGAAATCTTATTTAATAAGTTTCTCACATTTACAAATATGTGCCACATAGTTAAGGAAAGAGAGGTTAAGCTCTTAACAATGGGCAAACTCAAGTACACAAATGGATCAAATTCAACTATCAAGAGTACAAACAAACCTATATATAAGTTTAGGGACACAAAAAATAAAAGTTATTAAAATGCCATAGTCAACACATCTACAAAGCTTTCTCCCAAATTGGTTTCATTAGCTCCTCAACACAAAGTCTTCACCAATCTACCGAAGTCACCATCATGAATTCTACAACAACTACTAGAATGTAATGTCATATATCTCCCTCCCATTAAAAAGGTTGATACGACATGGACTCTCCCAAAGATTTATGATTCAAATCCATTCTGTGAGTATCATAAGGCACCATACCACACAACAAACAAATGCATTAGCCTAAAACACAAGATACAAAATTTCATTGAGGTGAACATTATTGATGTGGGCACACCCATAGAGGCACCAAAACAAAAAACAAAGGCAAAGGCACTTAAGATATTTTCAGATCCTTTCCCTAAGCTTATATTTAATGAGGAAAGGGGCACATCAGGTGTTGATTATACATACCAAGCTCATCCACCACCAGCTTCCTATCACATAGTTACAGAGGAGACACATTGCCTACATAATATTATTGGCATGTATCACACTAAAGTACCACCTAGACCACTTATCACATTTTCAAAGTAAGAGATTGTGGAAGATGACATATATTTACATGTAATCTTCATATGAGCATATATAGACAACCATCCTATTCACAATATTATGGTTTATAACATGTCAACTATAAGCATGTGCACCATGACACTCTTATAGTACTTGGGATACACATAATGGGATATATTCCCCAAAAATACAATCATTAGTTGTTCTAATGGCCACATTCAAAGCTCCATTGGGGAGATAGTGTTTCCATTACAGGTTGGACCAACACACATAGCCACTCAGTTTTTAGTGGTACCTTGTATGGGTGTATTCAACATATTATTTGGTAGGACATGGTTACAACAACTTTGAGCTATCGCATCTACTATACATTTATACCTTAAGTATATACATGCTAACTAAGTGGTTAATATTGAGGGTGTCCCATATGATTATCCTCTTCTCATCCCATAAGCAGTTCCAACACATCTTATAATCACACTTCTAACACTGACACCAATTATAGTTCTAGTTCTATTTCCATATATTGCATGATATTTAGTTATAACAAAGAGTATAGATCCTATGCATACATCATAGTGTTTAACAGAGTCCTTAGAGAAGATTAGGTCTACTTTTACAATGTTTACATGCACACATACTCTCCCTCAAAAACTATTATTAGAGAGACCATTGCATCAAAGATATGTCACAGATTCTAGAGGACCTTCATCTACACAGTTTACATCGAGATCAATTATATTGGGTTCTAGGGGTTCTCAACACAGGGCACCTACTTGACCTACAATTTTTACATCTACTTGATGGGTTATTAAGACCCCTACTATTAAGTTGTGGAGCTAAAAGCTTCACTTTTATGTAAATGGTGGAGGTTGCTGAGTGTTAAAGTAACCGACGTCGGGAATGTCCAGTTACATAGCAACCAACATCGGTTAAGCGTCGACCAACATCAGTCAGATAGGAACTGACATCGGTCATCTCCAGACAGATAGAGATCGACGTCGGTCGTCTGTGCATTCCAAAACTGGTCTAATTTTAGATGGATAGTTATTTTGCATGTAAAGACTAATTTTAGTCTTGAGTCTGCATTTCTAATTATTGTTTGTATGGGATCTATTTAAGAGACCCATGGGGCTATATTGTAATTAAGGACTAAGAATGATTAGATCCTCAAGTGTAAGATCAGTTGATCTGCAGGGTGTGCAATAACAGAAAGATCTACATGGTAAGCAAGACCAGTTAGATCTGTGGTAAGCAAGATCAAGAAGGTCTATGGGAGTAAGGAGGCAACAACGGTTGAGTTGATTGTCACTTTTGACTTGGTATGTAGGCAAAGCAACCATTGAGTTGATTGTCACCGGTGGAGGGAACAACTTGGTATTGAGTTGATTGTTGATTGTAATTGAGAGAGAGAGAACTCTTGAGGGAGAATTACTGGACATCCAAGAGGTGTGAGAAGAGTGTGATTTTTTCATTGTATTTCCTTCTAGAAGAGTGTTAATACATATTGTATTGTTTCTCGTATCTCATATTCTTTGCTAATTCTGAATTCTAGTTACTTATTACTTCTGATTTAATTATGTGTTTAGTTACTTATACAAAGGTAATCAAGTGTGCTCTTAGGAGTGGATCCTAACAAGTGGTATCAGAGTGGTATCCTAGCAATGACAGAAGAAAGTATGCTAAGAATAGATAAATTCAATGGCAAAAATTATCAATTATGGAGGATGCAGATATAGGATTATCTGTATCAAAAAGATCTATATTTACCATTGGGTGGAGTTTCAAGCAAACCCACATGTATGCAAGATGAAGAATGGAAGGTTTTTGACAGAAAGGCTCTAGGAGCTATAAGGCTAACCCTGGCAGCTTCTGTGTTTTCCAACTTATCTCAGGGAAAGACAATGGCAGAGTTAATAGAATTTTTGACAAATTTATATGAAAAACCCTCAGCTTCAAATAAGGTATTTCTTATGAAGCAATTATTTAATTTGCAAATGCTGGAAGGTGGATCGGTATATAGTCATCTTAGTGATTTTCATGGTTTAGTAAACCAGTTAAATTCAGTCAAAATAGTTTTTGATGATGAAATTAAGGCACTCTTAATATTGTGCTCTTTACCTGAAAGCTAGCATAGCTTGGTAATGGCAGTAAGTAATACTGCATCTGCTTCATATATCTTGAAAGTTGATGATGTTGTTAGTGTAATCTTGAATGAAGAAATTTGTAGGAAAAGCACAGGTGAGACATCAGGTAATGCTTTAAGTGTTGAAAGCAAGGGATGGCAAAGAGAGAAGAGCAAGCAAGAGAAATCAAAGTCAAAGATAGGCAGTAGATTCAAATCCAGGTATGGCAGTATAACCTGCTAAAATTGTGAAAAGAAAAGACATGCAAAGAAAGATTATTGGTTGAAAGAAAATCAGCATGAAGGTAATGAAGAAGCAAAATATATAGGTATTATTGCACATGATGCTCTTACATTTTCTTTAGATAGTCATGTAGAATCATGGGTTATAGATTTTGATGCTTCTTTCCATGCAACCCCAAATAGAGAATTTTTTCATGATTATGTCCATGGAGACTTTAAAAAAGTTTATTTAGGGGATGGTGAGCCTTGTCAAATGGTTGGCAAAGGGGAAGTGCAGCTGAAGTTGCAAATTGGCAACACATGGGTGTTGAAGGATGTTATGCATGTAACCATCTTGAAGATGAATTCAATTTCTATAGAAAAGTTGGGTGATGAGGGTTGCACAGTAATTCTCACAGCAGAATCTTGAAAATTTTTCAAGGGTGCACTTGTATTAGCTAGAGGTAAAAAAGTAGGTACACTTTATCTATCTACTTGTATTACTGATTCTCCTTTTGTTTTATCTACTTCAAATGTAGATGCAAAGATGTGGCTCTATAGGCTTGGTCACATGAGTGAGAAGGGAATGGATGTTCTTAAGTCAAAAGGTATGCTTTCAGATTTGATAGACCGAGATATTTGTAAGCACTATATTTTTGGGAAACAGGGGAAAGTGAGATTTCTCACAACTGGGTCAACAAAGAAGAAGCACATGTTGGAACTTGTTCGCACAGACGTGTGGATACCAGCTCAGGGAACTTCTATTGGAGGATCACAGTGATATGTTTCTTCCATGGATGATGCTACAAGAAAGGTATAGGTTTATTGCATAAAGAGAAAATCTGATATTTTTGACATATTTAAGAATTGAAAAGCCTTGGTTTTCAAGGAGAAGATGATGGACAGAGGTCAACTCAAGAGGCTAAATAATTATGAGTAAGGCAAGGTTGATTTGGATAAGGTTATGATCCAAAATGAGCTCGCAGGTAAAAATCATCACTCACAGGAAAACATAGTTATCGACGTCGATAAGATGATAATCGATGTCGATCAGGCAAGAACTGACGTCGATCTAGTGGAGACCAAATTCGGTGATGTCAGACAGGTGGGAACTGACATCGATCAGGTGAGAACTGACATCGGTCAGGTCGCACAAGTGGAAACCGATGTCAGTAAGGTTAGAACTGACGTCAGCCAGGCCGGTCAAGAAGGAACTGATGTCAGTCAAGAAGAAACTGACATCGATCAGACAGAACCAACATCGGTCAAGTGCAGACTAAGAGATGACCGGGATCGGTCACTGTTAGAACAAAATTTGGGTGGATAGCAAGCTGTCAATGAGTCTCAAACGCCCATGAGGAGGTCTGAAAGAGTAAGTAAGCCTCAATTTCATTATTCCCCTTTTTTATACTACTTGTTGCTCACTGATGGTTGAGAACTAAGAAATTTTGAAGAGGCAATGCAAGTAAAATCTAGGAAACAGTGAGAGCATGACATGAATGAGAAATTTGATTCCTTGGAAAAGAACTAAACAAGAAATTTGCTTGAGTTGCCAGCTGGAAGGAAAGCACTAAAAGATGAATGGATTCACAGGTTAAAGAAAGGAGAGAATGGACAGGTGAGACAGAAGGCCAGGTTATATGGTCTTGAGCAAGCTCTAAGACAGTGGTATTTAAAGTTTGATAGGTGTATGACAAAGCATGACTTTAGTCAATGTCAATGTAACCGTTGTGTTTATTTTATCAAGTTAGATAATGATAGCTACATTATCCTGTTACTATATGTAGTGTATATGCTTTTTGCAGGGTCACACATGCAGGGAATTGCTGAGCTAAAGGTAAAAGTAGCTCAGACATGTGCCAGAAAAGATTTAAGAGGAGCAAAGAAAATCCTTGGCATGAGTATTTCTAGAGACAGAGAAAATCACAGGTTGATTTTGTCTCCAGAGGATTATGTGAATAAGGTAGTGGAGAGATTCAATTTACATGATGCAAAATCAGTTAGCACACCTATGGTTGGACAGGTCAAGTTGAGCTATGAACAGTGTCCTAAATCACATGATGAGGTTGAGTACATGGTCTGTACTAGACTTGATATTGCCCAAGCAGTGGGAGTTGTTAGCAAGTTTATGGATAATCCAGAGAAGGAGCACTAGAAATTAGTTCAGTGGATTCTCAGATATTTGAGAGGGACCAACAGCAGGTATTTATGCTATGCAGGGTCAAACACTTCTCTACATGGGTTTGTAGACTCAGATATGGCAGGTTATTTGGATGACAGGAGAAGCACCACAGGATATGTATTCACTATTGGTGGAACGGCGGTTAGCTGGATTTCAGAGTTGCAGAAGGTTGTTGCAGTCACTGTGGCTAGCAAGGATAAGAACCTTGCAGGTATGTTAACAAAGCTGGGAACAAAGGAGAAGTTGAATCTTCATTCAAATTTTGTTGGTCTTCAAGATTGAACTTGAAGATAGAAATACAAGTCAAAAACAAATTAGAGGATGTACAGGTAGAGGTACAAGTGTAGCTATTTATCTCTAAGTGGGAGATTGTTAAGTTGTGGAGCTAAAAGCTTCACTGTTATGCAAATGGTGGAGGTTGCTAAGTGTTAAAGTAGTCGACGTCAGTCAGAAAAATCAACGTCAGTTAGGACAATCGACGTCGGACATGTCCAGTTACATAGCAACTGGCATTGGTTAGGCGTCGGTTGGCATCGATCAGACAGGAATCGACATCGGTCATCTCCAGACAGACAAAGATCGACGTCGATCGTCTGTGCGTTCTAAAATTGGTCTAATTTTAGACGAATAGTTAGTTTGCATGTAAAGACTAATTTGAGTCTTGAGTCTGCATTTCTAATTATTGTTTGTATGGGATCTATTTAAGAGACCCATGTGGCTATATTGTAATTAAGGACTAAGAAGGATTAGATCCTTAAGTGTAAGATCAATTGATCTACAAGGTTTGCAAGATCAGGAAGATCTACATGGTAAAAAAGACTAGTTAGATCTGTGGTAAGAAAGATCAAGAAGGTCTATGGAGCAAAGAGGCAACAACAGTTGAGTTGATTGTCACTTGACTTGGTATGTAGGCAAAGCAACCATTGAGTTGATTGTCACCGGTGGAGGGAACAATAACTCGGTATTGAGTTGATTGTTGATTGTAATTGAGAGAGAGAGAACTCTTGAGGGAGAATTACTGGACATCCAAGAGGTGTGGGAAGAGTGTGATTTTTTCATTGTATTTCCTTCTGGAAGAGTGTTAATACATATTGTATTGTTTCTCGTGTCTCATATTCTTTGCTGATTCTAAATTCTAGTTACTTGTTACTTCTGGTTTAATTTCGTGTTTTGTTGCTTATACAAAGGTAATCAAGTGTGCTCTTAAGAGTGGATCCTAACACCTACAATTCACATAGAATCATAGTCAGTGCCACCGCATCCTAACATCACTACTTAGGCAACTTCAGGTTCAGATTATACATCACACCAGATCTTGGGCTCATAGTTTCCCTTTCACACTGCACATACGATCATACTTCCACTCTTCTACATAGGTCACGGTGATGGTGAGTCTCCCATGAGACTCATAGGTTACATACTTCCTTCTCTCTCTCACTCCTTGTATATAGTTTATATTCATATGCTTGTACATAGCTTATACTCAAAAAATACAAAAATAATATAACATATCAAAATACAAAAACATTTAAATATTTTAAAAATATAATTTTTTTACAAATTATATGCATTGTTATGTTTACATTTCTACTACTTACCAGATATCGCATATTGATATATATGCTAGTGTAGTTGGTTTTATCATACACACATGCTTTAATTATTATTTTTTAGTGCCTAGAAACTATAGATAAGACTCTGGTCCACTACAATGATCTAGACCAGCTATCATCTACCCATTGGGGGTAACTACACTGATCCAATTGTATACATTATTATATTTTCCCACTTGGGGGCATCTCCTACACAGTTGTTATAGCTAGGTTTTATCTTTACATAATATACATTATAGTTATGCATTAATTTATCTTGATATTGATCATTTCTATTCATTGCTCATATTTTTTGTTGACTATCACTAGTTAGACTCAATATATATGCAACCTGACATCTACATAGATTTGTATTACACAATTATACAGGCTTTTATTTCTAGTTCTTATTGAATAGATTTTGACCTCAAGTCAAAATTGGTCACCCTCTATATATTGAAACTTTCATGTGGTATTGTCATGTGGTCATGTAATGCTTTATATGGTCCCTAGAGACTTCATAAAACCTTGTTAGCATTGTTTAAGGTTAGTTTGGAGAAGTTAAGTAAAATCTTATTTAAGTCATATTGTGGTATACACATGTCATGAAGAGATAAGGTATGGTCAATTTATGTTATAGGTGATTAGGAGTTTATCAAAGTCATTTCATGTGTTAATCATCTTCTAACAACATTTCATGAAGTTTTGAAATGTCTAAGGTTTATTTATAGACTTGAAGGTGGTTAAAATAAGTGAAAATGTGATTTTTATCTCACTTTGTGTGTCAAAGTTCCCCAAAAAGAAAAATACATAACACACACCTTCCAAATATCTTGGAGCAATTACACAACTGCCACAGTTGTCATAGAATTAGAATAGGGTTAGAATTTTGAAATTCAATGCCATCTTGAGGTGTTAAGGAAGTTGTATGGACTTTTAGAAGTCAATTGTAAGTTAAATGAGTTTCAGAGTGTCCTTTGAGATTTTATAAATCATAAAAAATCTTGGGAAGAAGTTTCAAGATTCACAGTTTCATAAAACTACCTATCTCTTCCATCACTCCATTCACAAGCTAGTGAAGGCTGAATTAAATTGCATAGTACAAACTGTATAGGTTGAGTTAGGGGATAAGATTATGGCCAAATTTTGGGACACCTATGGGATTACAATTTGTTACATTGGTCATTGGATTGTTGTCTTTAGATTTATGAATAATTGCTAAGGAGCTAGACTACTTTTTGAAAGCTCAAATCCCTATAGGCTGAATTTGGCATAACTCCAGTGCAAAGTATGAGCTCATAGATGCATGAAACTAGCTGGAGTGAGTTATAAAAGGTATGTATATGCATCATACATAGTCACTCATCATGGTGGCATGTGTGGATGGTCTTTTGATAAGGAAAGTGACTCCTATGTATAGTTTGAGGTGATTGGAATTTTTTTTGTGTTTCTGAGTTCTTAAGGTCGTATAATTCACCTAAGTGTTTCTTCATGGCCCTATACTCTTCTTTAAATCCATCAATGGTCCTCTGACTAGCTAGACATTCCATACCTAACTCCACATGGTCACATTTTCATAGCAGGGTGATTTGAGTGGTTGAATATGCATTTATAAGGATCTTGAAAGTTGTGTTTCTTGGTATAATGTGTTTATGTATAAAATCATGGATTTTCAATCCATAATAGTAATATATGTAGTTTTCAAATCTCCCAAGCATAAAGTTATAGTCTCCATCTGTCATCCAATGGAAATCAATGCTATCGATGCTCAAGTTGTATGCCTAGACATGTAATCATTGTAATGGATTCAATTTGAAGAGGTCAATGGACCAATGGAGATCACCAAGAATTTAAAGTCATTGAAGGTTGAAGACTGAGCTGACAAGCTAATAGCCTAATAGAGACCAATAAGATTATGTGTGTAGACAATGAAAATAATAAAGTTTGAGGAGACCCTAAAAAGGATAATGGATCTTGAAATGCATTGAGTGGAGACTTAAAATAAGGACTAGTCAGTTACAAGTGGTCAATGACTCAGTTGAAAAAGATCACATTCCATGGACCGAACATCCTAATCACCAAAAGGCCACTTTCAATTGTATGCATATATACAAAGAGAGGTTGAAAATTCTACAAAGGGTGAATTGAAATTTTTAGTAAATAAAGATGAGCCCTCCAATAATATTGAATAATATAGGTGTATTGTTAGTTTTGGAAACCTAAAATCCTTAACTACATGCTCAGACCTATCAAATAGGTACCTATAGTTAGCAAGTTGAGAGGAATGATTTGAAATAGTAAGGTTGATAGAAGTTTGGAGTCTTTAGGGCATTGATAAGATGAATACATAAAAATTAAACATGATAAATCATTTAGATACTTATAGAATGATAAGAAAGGCTAGGAATCCTCAAGCACACTCAGAACTCTCAAAAGATCACCTATAGCCAATTGAGAAGAGAATTAGTCTTGAGTCAGTGATAATGGTGAAGTATAGGGTTTCAAAGAAGGTAATCTACTATCTCAATAGTATATCAATAATTTGGGAGTTTTAATGTTGTAATAAGGGCTCTTAAAACAACCAATACTATAGACCTTTCCAAATGGGTACACATAGGTAGACAGTCACTTGTAGGTCTGTATAGGTGGCTAAGGACCTTTTAAAACTTGAGATAGTGGTTTGCATGTGAGTTTTTGAAGGATAGAAAGGATATAAAGGTTCCTAAGTCTTTGAATATTAAGGATACCTAAGCAAGGATTAGAGAAAGTGATCAAATAGTGGTCACAAGATTAATTGCATACACACAATCCTTGTTAGCAACAAATCTGCTTACCTATCCCAGAAAGGAGTTGTTTACTTAAGAAGGTAGAGTTATGTGTGGATTGAAGGAGAGTCTCATGGTAATAACATATATTATCACATCACTCTCAAGACCACCTGAAGTATAAGTATAAACACATAATACTCTACCTGCTCAACCAAGGTAGGACATAGGCTTGCCTGCTCATTCTTGAGAGGTTTTGTTGTTTGAAAAGTCTAAAAGAATTTAGAAGGTTTGAGAGAGAGTGAAACACTTGATATAGTGGAATGTGATGGTATGGTAATGAAAATATTTCTATCATTAGTCCTCAAACTCAAGCAAATAGAATCATGGAAACCTTGTTCAGGCCTATCTAGGCTAGTTGCATACTCAAACCTACATAGGCAGTCTTGAAGAGATGATGGCCAGTCAGTCTTAAGAAATGGTAAATTTTGATTTAAGATGACTATTGAGATACTTATGAGATGGTGAAGAGTCTATATTTACATTTCATGAGATTAGAGACATCTGACAATGAAGAAAATGGGAGAATATAGTCCACTAGGGTATGTTAGGCAACTTGGCTTACAAAGTTGAGGCCTAAACCAATGAGGATGTAGAGAGTTTAAAGGATTTTGGAAAGAAACCTATTTTAAGATGTTTAGGAGAACATAATAGACCTCATTGAGGTCATTGTAGATCAAATCAAACTCAAACAACTACCCATAGACCTCATCTTGTTCTCAACCCTCACAAAATACCTAGTTCCAACTCGAGAGGTTATCTTTCATTGCTTGGTACAGTCCAAATATGCTACATGGGACCTTGAGATCTTATGTGAAGTTATAAACCCTGGTGAAATTCCATTTTGTGGTATTGGTATGAGGATTCATGACCTAAGCTTTATGAATCATTCTTAAGAACTCATATCACTTTTAGGCTGCCAAGGAGAGCTATAAGGCCCTGATGAGAGAGAAATTTAATTTTATGCCTCTATATAGATCATAAAAACTTATAAATGACTTATATAATATTAAAAACTCCTCTTAGAATCATCCCATGCCATTGGATTGTACTTGCAGGTTTAGGACTATATGAAATAAGCCCTAAAATACTATTTTATGCTAGAAGATAGATCCATACAAGTTGTCAGAGCTTAAAAATTGGCATGGAGAACAAGGTGGATGTTGTATAACTAAATCATGCACTTATTTTGGGTTTGAAACATGTATAGATCTTGTAGATCCATTTTTCACTCTCTTGGTAGGGAGGCCTAATTGAGGCCTACTTAAGAGAGATAAGCAATATAAAAGTACATATCCACTCAATTTCTAATCCTAAAATTTAACATGGAGATGTAATTCAATAATGGGTCTTGGAATATACCCTAAAATTCTTATTACAATTATTACAACTCTCTACACAAGGAGGTTTATATGATTTTAGGGCTACAATGAAGGAGGCCTAATTGAGGCTTTTGATAGAAAATGAATTGTTGGGGCTAGTTTGAGACCTCAAAATGGACATTTATAATTATAATACAAGTTTAATAGGCCATCCATTAAGTTTTTATGAGATTATTAAGACAAATCCAAGTTTTGATACTTGTATGCAAAGTTGGCCTAATGAGATGAAGAATCCTCTAGACACCTAGTAAGAAATGGAAGTGATGTGTCAAAGAGAAACTAATGGGGTCAGTTGAGAGGTGTCAATAGTAGATAAAATATTTAATAAAACCTGATTTTACCATCAAAAAGGCCACTTATCCTTCAACATGCCAAGGTAAAGGGCAATTTTAAAGAGCTAGTCAAGGTGCCAAGCAAGAATTTCAACTCCTACACCACATGGAGGATTGGATCATCTTCAAAGGAACTACACACAAAATATTAGATGTGTTTATATATTTCCCTAACTCCTATCTTAATTTTAACTCATGAAACACTTGTCTACTCTCTCTCTCCTATGGCCTTCTTCTTTTCTCCCTCACTTTCTCTATATAAACAACCACTTTTGACTTTGTAAAGAATCCTGCACTTGAGTATGGAAAAGTCCTGATCATTTTTAGCCTTTGATTAATAAATAAAAATCTAGTTTACCTTCTCCATGGACTATTTAAATGTGTATGTTAGACTAGTTGATATTGCTAAGTGATAAATTCTCTTCCTTGGCATGTTGTCCTTGTTTGCATTCATGTTCAATTTTGAAAGTCTTTTATAGGTCTCTTGAAGTGTTCTAATAAAGTGTTAAGGAGTTTAGTGAGATGTATCTACACTAATTTCATGTCATGACCTTATTTTTAGTCCTCCTATCTCAAGTTTTCTTCATAAACTTCCATGGAAAATAATAATGCAATAGGCAGATTTGGATTAGTGTTATGTGTAGATTAGGCTTTGTTTGAAGTGTAATTACAATTTGTTGGCAGTGGTTAGGTTAAAATTGGTGAATCACCTCACTAAGTGAATCCATACTCATTTTTAGCCTTTGAGTAATAAATAAAAATCTGGTTTACCTTCTCCATAGACTATTTCAATGTGTATCTTAGACTAGTTGATCTTGTTAAGTGATAAATTCTCTTCCTTGGCATGTTGTCTTTGTTTGCATTCATGTTTAGTTTTGAAAGTCTTTTTCAAATTTCTTGAAGTGTTCCAATGAAGTGTTCATGAGTTTAGTGAGTTGTCTCTCCACTAGTGTCATGTCATGACCTTGTGTTTAGTCTTCCTAGCTCAAACTTTCTTCGTAAACCTCCATCGGAAATACTAATGCAATAGGAAGATTTGGATTAGTGTTATGTGCAGATTAGGTTTTTGTTTGAAGTTTAATTTCAATTGGTTAGAAGTGGTTAGGTTAAAATTGGTGCATCAACTCATTAGGATAGGTTTACTTTATGGTTTTTTCTCTCTTTTCATCCAAATGAGTTAGTATTATAGGTGATGAGCAATCAAGACAAATCTAGGTAGCAAGCCCTTCAATCTAGTGGTTTACCCCAACTATAGGCAAACCACAGGCCTAGGGGTAATACCATGTTCAACTCAATTTTTATAGGGCTTTATCCACCTCTTCAAGGGTGAAAAATTGAGTGACAATAGTTTTGGCATGCTCGGTGGGACTAAGGACCAAAAGAGTGGAAAAATTATTTGTGTGTTCTTCTAATTGTCAACCTTTGGAGGCATTCAAGAAACACCAATGGTTGTTTTGAATGAAATCAATTAGTTATAACCATCTAGATACTTATTGTGAAAATAATTTTCTTATATCTTGTGTTTTCTTTTGACTCATTAAGTTGAGATGGTTGGGTATGATGAGAAATTCTAATATATGCCTCCTTATTTGCCTTGTCATGACCCTGAATATGTGCCTTAACAACCATATCAATATTTTTACCCTCCTTATGAATCATATCATCCCTATGGTTAGCATATTTCCCCTTTATATGACCATGGTGTTATTGAGCAGCCCTATGAATAAGCTTATGAAGAAGGCTATCAAGAAGAGTATCAAGAAGACTATGAGGAATGTTATCAAGAAGATGAAAATCTTGTTGAAGAAGATGTGTCTTCCTATTAGCCTCAACATGATTCCTACCAGCCCTATGATTCATATCAACCTCAACATGATTCCTATCAGCCTTTCCATGAGCCATATTATTCCTATGATTTTTCTACATCCTCCTCATATAATTACCATTACACATCCCAACAGCCTTACCAAGACTTGCAACAGTCAAACTTTTCTTTTCTTACTCCATTTACAAATAAATTCTAAAGCTACTCCAAATGAATAAGATGATGCCATTGATTGGGAAGCAATATATAAGGCCTTAGAACATTCAATTAGGCAATCCAATCAATGTGTTGAAGCTCACCAAAACCCCTATTATTCCCCTCCTAATTCAATTCCACCTCAAGCCACATCCTTGTTAGCACTCATGCCAAATATGATAAAATCAAAAATGATAATGAGAAAATGGGATAAATGAATTGATGTGATCCCTCTTCATCTCATAAACAAGTTGAGGAAGTCAGTCCAATTCTTAATGGATAAGTGGATTTTAGTTGGAAATGAAGCCCATTATATCATCAATGATGATTTTCATGAGATGAGAAGTTATATCCAATGGCGGATAGATATATTAGAGAGGTGGAAAAATCAAGAGGTTGAGGATTAATTTATAGCTATTGAAAAGACTCAAGAAGGCTATGAGGAAAATAAAGTTATTGATGAGGAATATATCTCTTCCATTGCCCAACCCAATTTGTTATCTTCCCAAGAGTTCATTCAAGAAACCTCCATCCCAAATCCCATTCATGAGCCATCCACCACACCTCATACTCCCTCTCCAACCCATGAACCTATTCATCACCCTCCCAACTCATCCCTTCTTGAAGAAGAACCTATACTTTGGGAGATAAGTGAAAAAGATCAAGCTAAAATTATAGTTGATAAAGAAGATGACTCAAGAGTCTATGATGAAGAGTTCACTATAGGTACTACCCTTAGTGAAGATAAACACAAATCAATCTTATTAAGTGAAGAAAGAGATGATTTATATCAATTTACAACTACTCATGAAGAAGTTGATCAAGACATGGAAGAGGAAGCTTTGAAGAAAGGCATCACATTGACTAAGTTAGTTGAGACTCATGAGCAACATCAAGAGGTTAGTTTTGAAAAACCAATAGAAGACAAAGTTGATGCTAATTCCATAGATCAAGATGACTTATGGTAAAAGTTTGATGAGATTTGTGATGAGTTTTAGGCCCTTCAAAAGCCTACACCTCTTACTGTTCAGTTTGAAAAAACTCTTAAAAATGCCTTGCCTCTTGAAGGTATGTTTCAAAAATAAGATCCTATGCCATCCAAGTTAGTTGAAGTTGCATCCAGCCTTGAAGTTCAAGACTCTCTAAGTGGGCAAGTTGAGGTTGACAAAGTGCATAATGACCAAGAAGATGAAGTTAAACAAGTTATGGTTCTTAAAGATAAAGAAAACAAAGATGATTGGCAACAACATATTGAACTCCTTCATGAGATTGAAGGCATTTACAAAGTTGTGTTTCTCATTGAAGGTCATGTGCATACAAACAAGATGTCTTCATTAATGACAATGATGAAGATTGGAATGAGTATGGAAAGATACTTGAAGACCTTGATGAGATTGTAATAGTTGGTGAGAAATTTGATGTCATTCAAGATGCCATGAAGGATAAACAAACATGCTTAGATGAACCATCACTGGAAAAAGTTGTAGTTGAGGAGTATCATGAGAAGATTATTCAGACATAAGATGAGTTCAACTCCATAGGTGACATTTTCTTAACTGTCATTGTTTCATTTGAAAACATGCTAAGAGGATTTATAAACATGAAGGAGTTGAAGACATCAAAACCAAGGTTCAAGAGACAACTTGCTTTATTCCATCCTTCATATAATGGAGCAAGAGATTGAACAAGCTTTCCCTTTGATCCAGGAGGAAGAGATTATTTTCAGGTTAGTTGTATATAGTTTAATTTTCTTATGTTTTTTGTTGTGTTCCCTAAGTGCTTGATAATACATATGTGTGTCTTGGTCTTTAATTGTGTCTTGTTGTCTTAATTTTTACGTGTTTTGAAGGTCCAATCAGTTTTTTGTGTCATCGTCAACATTTGTTCAAGTCTAAAACTGAGTGCAAGAGACTTTGTTTCCCAATGGACATGCAAGGATATTGGTCCTATTAGTATTGTAAGCATGCTACCCCTGTGAATCACCAATAATATTGAAAAAAAAATTGAACTCAAGTCAAAATTAGTCACCCCTTGTATATCTAAACTTTCATGTGGTATTATCATGTGGTCATGTTTTTCTTTATATGGTCGCTAGAGTCTTCATAAAACCTTTTTAGCATCATTTAAGGTTAGTTTGGAGAAGTTAAGGTAAAGTCTTATTTGGGTCATATTGTGGTCTAGGCATATCATGGAGAGATAAGGTATGGTTAAGTTATGTCATAGGTTATTATGAGTTTATCAAAGTCATTTCATATTTTAATCATCTTCTAACAACATTTCATGAAGTTTTGGAATGTCTAAGGTTCATTTTTAGACTTGGAGGTGGTGAAAATAAGTGAAAATATGATTTTGGCTAAATTTATGTTTGTAAAAGTTACCCCAAAGGAAAAATCCATACCCCACACCTTAAAAATATCTTAGAGTATTTACACAACTGCCACACCTATTAGAGAATCAAAATAGGGTCAAAATCTTGAAATTCAATGCCATCTTGAGGAGTTAAGGAAGTTATATGGACTTTTAGAAGTCAATTGAAAGTGAAAAGAGTTGAATAGTGTATTTTGAGATTATATAGGTCATAAAAAATATTTGGAATAATTTTTAAGTTTCACAATTTCATAAAACTACCTCTCTTTTCTATCGATCCATTCACAAGCTAGTGACAGCCAAATTCAATTACATAGTACATGCCGTATAGGTGGAGTTGGGAGATAGGATTTTGGAATTTTTTTTGGACCCCTACAAGATTCCAATTTGTGGAATTGGTATTTGGATTGGTGTCCTTAGCTTTATGAACAATCACTAAGGAGCCAAACTACTTTTTGAAAACTCAAATCCCTATAGGCTAAAATTGGCATAAATCCAGTGTAAAGTATGAGCTCATGGCTATATTAAAATAGTTAGAGTGAGTTATAAGATATATATAGATTCATCATACAATTTCATTCATCATGGTGGCACGTGTGGATGATCTTTTGACAAGGAAAGTGATTCTTGTGCATAGTTTGAGGTGACTTGCAATTTTTCTATGTTTTTGAGATTTTTAGGTGGTCTAATGAACATAAGTGTTTTTTCATGGCCCTATAATCTCATATAAATCCATCAATGGTCCTATTACTAGCTAGACATTCCATAACTATCTCCACATGGTCACATCTTCATTCACCTCTTGGACTTTGTTTTATGTGTCCATACATAGTAAGGTGATTTAAGTGGTTGAATATGAATTTATAAGGATATTAAAATTTGTGTTTTCTTTGTATAATGTGATGATGTATAAAATAATGGGTCTTTAGTCCATAAAAATCATATTTACAATTTTCAAATTTCCTAAGCATAAAGTTGCAATCTCCATCTTTTACAGGCTTGTAGGTTTGTCATCCAAGAGAAATCAATGGTGTCAATGCTCAGGTTATATTCCCATAAATGTAATAATTGTGATGGATTTAAGTTGAATAGGTCAATGGACCAATGGATATCTCCAAGCATTTAAAGTCATTGAAGGTTGAAGACTGAGCTGAAAAGCTAATAGCCTAATAAAGACCTATAGGATTCTGTGTGTAGATAGTGAAAACACCAAAGTTTTAGGATACCCTAAAAAGGATAATGGAGCTTGAAATGCATTGAGTGGATACTTAAAATAAGGACTATTCAGTTCCAGGTGGTCAATGACTTAGTTGAATAAGATCACATTCTATGAACTAAACATCCTAATCACAAAAAGACCACTTTCAGTTGTATGCATACAGACAAAGAGCAAGGCTAAAAGTGATACAAAGTGTGAATTGAAATTAAAAAAAATGAGGATGAGCCCTCAAATAATATTTACTAATGTAGTTGTTATGTTAGTTTTGGAAACCTAAAATCCTTAACTACATGCTTAAACCTTTTAGACAAGTACCTACAGTCAGCGAGTTGAGATGAGTGATTTTAAACAGTAAGGTTGATGGAATTTTGGAGTCTTCAAGGCATTGATAAGATGAATAAATAAAAATTAAACATGATAAATAATTGAGATAATCAGATAATGATAAGAAAGGCTAGGAATCCTAAAAAACACTCAGAACTCTCAAAAGGTCACCTACAACCAATTGAGAAGAGAATTGGTCTTGAGACAATGATAATGGTGAAGTACAAGGTTTTAAATAAGGTACTCAACTATCTCAATAGTATATCAAGAATTTGGGAGTTTCATTTTTTTAATAAGGACTCTTTAAACACCCAAGACTACAAACCTTTCCAAATGGGTACACATAGGCAAACAATCACTTGTAGGTCTGTTTAGGTGGCTAAGGACCTTTCAAAAATTGAAATAGTGGTTCGTGTGTGAGTGTTTGAAGGATATAAATGAGCTCAGGGTTCCAAGTCCTTTAATATTAATGAGAAATAATCAAGGAGCAAAGGAAGTGATCAAACAGTGGTCTCATTGCATACACACAATCCTTATTATCAACAAATCTGCTTACCTAGCCAAAAAGGGAGTTGTATGCTTAAGAAGATAGAGTTATATGTGGATTGAAGGAGATTTTCATGGTAATAAATTTAAACCTCACATTAATCTTAGGACCACATAAATTATAAGTATAAACATGGAATACTTTACCTACTCAACCAAGGTAGGATACATGCCTGCCTACTCATTCTTGAGAGGTTTCATTGTTTGAAAAGTCTAAAGGAATTTGAAAGGTATAAGAGAGAGTGAAACACTTGAGATAGTGGAATGTGATGGTATGGTAATGAAAATATTTTCATCAATAGTCCTCAGATTCAAGCAAATAGAAATATGAAAACCCTGTTCAAGCCTAGCAAGGCTAGTTGCATACTCAGACCTACATAGGTAGTCTTGAAGAGATGATGGCTAGTCAGTCATAATAAGAGGTAAATTTGGATTTAGGATGACTATTGAGACCATAAAGAGATTTTTAAATGTTAATAAATAAATTTCATGAGATTCTAGACATCTGACAATGAAGAAAATGGGAAAATACAGTCCACTAGGGTATGTTAGGCAACTTGACTTACAAAACTTAGGCCTAAACCAATGAGGATGTAGAGAGTTTAAAGGAGTGTGAAAATAAAAATATTTTAATATGTTAAGGAGAACATAAAAAACCTCATTGAGTTCATTGAAGATCAAATCAAACTCAAACAACCACCCACATACCTCATCTTGCTCTCAGCCCTCACAATGTCTAGTTCTAACCTGAGAGGTTATCTTTCATTTTTTGGTATGATCTAGATATGTTGCATGGGACATTGAGATCCTAGGGAAGTTACACACCCTGGTGAAATTCCATTTTGTGTAATTTTTAGGAGGATTCATGTCCTGAGCTTTATGAATCATCCTGAATAACTTAAAGCACTTTCAGGCTGCCTAGAAGAGCCATAAAGACCCGATTAGAGAGAAATATAATTTTATGCCTACATATGGATCATATTTTTTTTGAATGACCTATAAAATATTTAAAACTCCATTGATCATCATCCAATGCCATTGGATTATACTTGTAGGTACAAGATTGTATGGACTAGGCCCTAAAAGACTATTTTATGCTAGAAGATAGGTTCGTACAAGATTTCAGAGCTTTAAAATGTCATAGAGAATAAGGTGAATGTTTTATAATTGAATCACATGGTTATTTTGGGTTTGAAATGTGTGGGGATCTTGTATATCCATTTATCAGTCTCTTGGGAAGGAGGCCTAATTGAGGCCTAGTTAGGAGAGAGAAGCAACATAAATGTACATCTCCACTCACTTTTTGATCTTGAAATTGATCATGGATCTATAAGGACATAATGGGTACTGGAATATGACCTTATATTCTCATTAAAATATATAAAAATATTTACACAAATAGGTTTGTAAGATTTTAGGGCTATAAGGAATGAGGCCTAATTGAGGATTTTGGTATAAAATGAATTTTTGGGGTTAGTTTGAGATATAAAATGGATTATTCTAGGTCTAATATGATTTTAATAGGCTATACATGAAGATTGGATGAGTTAAAGAAGGCAAATCCAAGTTTTGACACTTGTATGCAAAGTTGGCCTAAAGAGATGAAGAGTCCTCTAGGCACCTAATAAGAAGTGGAAGTGATGTGTCCAAGAGACCCTGATGGGGTCAGTTGAGAGGTGTCAAGCGCAAAGAAAAAATTTAATATAACTTGATCTGACCATTAAAATATCTACTTATCCTTTAACATGCCAAGGTAAAGGGTAGTTTTTAAGAGATAGTCAAAGTGTCAAGCAATCATTTCAACTCCTACACCACATGGAGGGTTGGAACATCTTTAGAGGAACTACACATGGAATCATGGACCTATTTAGGTAGTTCACTAACTCCTCTCTTGCTTGTAACTCATGAGACGCTTGTCTACTCTCTCTCTCTCTCATATGCCCTTCTTCTCTTCTCTCTCACTTTCTCTATATAATCAACCACTTTTGGATTTGTAAAGAATACTCCACCTGAGTATGGTGAAGCCTTGATCATTTTCATCCTTTGAGAAATAAATAATAATATGGTTTACCTTCCCCATGAACTGTTTCAATGTGTATGTTAGACTAGTTGATCTTGCTAAGCGATAAATTCTATTCCTTAGCATGTTGTCCTTGTTTACATTCATATTCAGTTTTGAAAGTATTTTACAAGTCTCTTGAATTGTTCCAATGAAGTTTTCATGAGTTTAGTGAGTTATCTCTCCATTAGTGTCATGTCATGACCTTGTGTTTAGTCCTCCTAGCTCAAGCTTGTTTCACAAACCTCCATAGGAAATACTAATGCAATAGGAAGATTGGGATTAGTGTTATGTGTAGATTATGATTTTATACTAAGTGTAATTAATTTTTTTTAACATTGGTTAGGTTAAAATTGGTGCAAGGTTTACTTTATGTTTTATCTCTCCCTTTCCATCCAAATGAGTTAGTAGTATAGGTGATGAACAATCAAGAGAAATATAGGGAGATATCCATTCAATCTAGAGGTTTACTCCTACCATAGGCAACCCACAGGCCTAGGGGTAATCCTATGTTCCACTTATTTTGGATAAGTCTTTAACTACCTCTCCAAGGGCATAAAATTGAGTGACAACAATTCCTAGATTAGACTTGATTTTGTTCATATGATCCTTACATCTTTGAGGGCATTTGAATATGCCATTATTCCTTGCTTCTATGCCACTTCGCTATTTATATGCCTTGAACATGTGCCCATGTATCTTATTTTTTTTCATGATTCTATATGCAAACATTTGAACATGTCCTTTTTGGTTCTATGCCAAATTACTTATTGTTTACTAATGTGGACATTTAAACATGTCCTTATATGTCTTTATTCTCAGATTTAGTGACATGTGCATATGTCCCTTATATTATGGCCCCTTGGCCTATATTTTTGTGTGCCTCATGTGCTTGTATATTTTATTCCTTGTATGTTTCTACACTATGACAATTGTATTGGTTTTTTATACACACATACACCAATTTTAAATGCCATGAGGGATCTCATGCATCTACCCTTACTACTTGGGAGCCTTAATGGACATCACGCCCCATCCCTCTATGTAGTTACTTCGATTTTACTTCTATATATATTTATTACATATATCTTGACACCCTTGTGATATTCTAATTTAAAACATACATCTTATATTCCTACTTATGCTCGTATATATTTACATTCTGATATTATGTTTTACATTATATTGAAATATCATGCACATGCTCTAGCTAGAAAATTTTGTAGAGATAATTATTTTGAGGGAATTTATTACATAGGTTTTAGAACTACCCTTAAAATAGGGGTCATTTATATGGGTTGTCATAGAGATTAGGTTCTTACATTGCTTTTCATAGACACATTTTAGCATATAGGCTCAGTTTTAGATATTAGACCTAGGGTAGACACAAAACACAATAGAGATTTATAATTTAGTCAAAATCACACATAAATCATACTAGGTAGTAATTAGCACCCATATTGAGACACTAGTGCCACAGGGTGATACTATCCACTATAGGGCACTACTGTATAGTAGCCCCATCTTCAAGACATTCTAAATCATTCAATCTAGTACATTAGGTATAATACATATTTGCACAGATACAATCATAGATTTGGTAGTTATGTTTAGATTTAGCTTAGATTTAGTCATTTCAATTTAAATTCATACCAATTGATCATATTTAGGGGCATCATGCACAACATCATCACTCATACATTCAAATCAGTTACAAAGTTTCAACTATTACACATTTGATTAAGATTTAGTATACTTAAATACTAGATTAGGGGTATGTGCATGGCACATAGTTTTATTATACTCATCTTTAGATAGGTTGATCAGATGGAATGAAAAACTCCATGTCATTCTCTACATTATATACACTTGATATCTCATTCTAGTTTATCACCATATTAATGGTGGTCCAGAGCCACCTAATATACTCAAGTGGTTGTATAATCAAATACATAGTTAAATTAATCAATTAGATAAGTTCATCACTTTGTGCAGTATAGTCACACATGCATCTAATTCACATAAGGGGAAATGATGGAGTCATGGCCTACTTGAGTTTTTGGGCCACCTACATGAGAGGGTTTGACACACTTACAGTCTTATCCAAGTTATTCATAGAGATCATGATCTACCAATAAGAGGTGGGCAATGATGGAATCAAAACTAGATTGAGTTTTTGAGACACCCATATGAGGATTGAGCAAGCCATCAACTCATTTCAATTTATTCAATGACATGATCACTATTTACATTCACACATAGGTTGTCACCATGTTCATGTATTGGTTCACATAGCCAATGAGGTGTATTTGTTCCTTTCCTCTCTCTTTACTTAGTTATTTCATTTCAGCATATTCTTTTACTTTTGATTATCTCTTGAGTAAGGATTGATTTTTACATGTTTCATTACAGGACATTACATTTTATCATGTTTCACATACGTAAACTCAAGTTTGCATATTCAAACTTAGCTACATGGGATTCACTTCCAAGGTTAGTCTAGGTATGCTTATTTTTTTATTTATACTTATCATTTCACTTTACTGCATTACTAACATAAATCAGGGCAATTGTAGTCACCTAAAAGAGTTAATTGAATGCTAAGAGTGTTGCTTGAGTCAACCTATCCTTAGGCTAGCCATAGACCCATTCTATATCCTTAGACTTACATTTACAGTCATTCAATAGACCACAATCACCTACATCCAATCAAGACACAATCCTAAAACTATCATCCCTAACTCCAATCCAAATTTCTTAACAATATATTTAAAGGACATTAACACCACATTTGGCACATTACAACCATATGGTGCTAGTGTCCCCAACTGGGCACTACTGTCCTTAGCCCTAGATCTTCTCAATAAATAGTTTTAAAAATGTGTGCCCCTTCTAAGGTTGGCCTAAGCTCAATTTCTTATCTACACAAGCAACAAAACCCTATAAATACATGTCTAATCTATCTCCATTAACTAGATGGAAAATAGATGCAAAATTTATTCAAATCAAAGATAAAGTTATGCAAAATCAAGGTACTTTATCCCTATCCTACCCTACCTTCTACATAATACCATTTACAATATCCCTAAGTCCAATTTTTAAGCATTTAAAATCTCAAGCACATTCAAGGCATCCAAAGCCTCTCTCATTCTAGCATTCACTTGAACATACATCAAACACTAGGTGGGAGAACTACATTAGAATTGATCCCTCTTCAGAGTATTGGTATGTAGGTAACTCTCTACATAATAAGGTGTTGAGGATGTCTAGTCCATCCTACTAACACACACTCAATTCTTGCTCATATCATACTTGAAAAGAGAACTAGGTTTTTGCACATCAAATCAAGCTTTATAGGTAAAATACATAGCTAAAGGTTTTGATCATGCAAGAATAGAACACACATACACAAGCATAGGCGCTCTTTGAAAACAAGAATAGTCCTACAAAGGGGACATTAGCACCACATTTGGGATGCTACACATAGATGGAGCTACTATTGAAACTGTGCACTACTATCCAGTGAATAGATGAATACCATAATATTGTTGATGACACAAACTACTACTCAAATCTCAAATTCTAGAACCCATATAATCCATGATAATCATTTTTCAACTAAGTCTCTATTTATCCCTATTTGTTTCTATTTATAGAAAGTCAAACAAGGTCAAAATCATAACAAATTAATATCTTAATTATTTCAATTTATTTAATTGATTTAGGCATCTTAGCACTTTAACCAAACATAGGAATTACATGTATAAAACCCTAAAAGGTTAAATCAGGCATTCAGGGTTTGATGTCTCAGGTTTTTGTTGTTAACAACAAATATCCAATGCTTTTGATCACTTTATATCTTCATAATTTTAGACATAACAAGGTGATTTATGTTAATCAATATCTGACTAAGTAAACAATATTTTTATCTTTTATTTATTTATTTAGGTGTTAAGACTTAATGATTTTATTTTGCCAACTTGACCCCTAAACATATGAATAACACATCTTAGCACCTATTCCACTTCAGGATTTTAGATAAGGTAGCACCATCTTGATCCCAGATAATAATTGAGTATCCAAATAGGAAAACTTGGCTACTTTCCTTGCTTCATGTGTTTGTTCTTGACTTGAATTTATTTACTCATTGCCCAACCAACATCCAAATGACCCATTTTAATCACTTCCCTTCTTTAGGATTTCTAACTTAATGAGCCCCTTTTTCCAATTTGACCTATAAACAACCAAATAATGTGTCTTAGAGCATATGCTCATTTTAAGATTTTTAAATTTAACACCCTCTCAATCCTAAGAGAATAAGTGAACATCCAAATGGGAAATCTCTCATTTATTTGGGCAATCTTCTTAGTGATCCCATTTTCTTAGATCAATATATGATCAAATAAGTAAATTTAATTGATTCATAATATATATTTAGTGTTATAGACTTAGCATAACTCTATTCATTTACTAATGATAGAAAAATTGAATAACATTCCACATATCCCTTTGTTATTTTTAGATTACAAAATTAAACCATCCCCCAAAATGTTAGTGAGTGAATACCGGATCAATTTTTTTTGCACATTCACTTTGACTTGAATTTTATCCATAACTATCCCCAAAAAAATCACCTAATAATTTTTACTTGCCTTTTATTTAACAATTTTCCTATTTGGAAATATATTTTACTTTATTACACTACACATGAAAAAGAGAACAACAAACATAAATAATTTAAGGAAGTATTTACTTAGATATTTTATATGCTTTCACAATTTTATGAAATTAGAGTAGATGATTTAGAAGGATTTACAGTTAAAAAATTATAAACTCTTAACAATGTCCAAAGTCACAAAACTATGACCTAACCCTAAAATTTTATTTTAATGAATTTATATATGCCAACACAGTCTTCCAAAGTCAATTGGTTTATTATTTTCACTCTTCAAACATGTATACAACCCTTGAAATTGCATCATCTAAATACCACCATTGATAAACCTTGTACCATAACATTTTACTAGTTAAGTTGGTCTTATGAAAAATATATGATGTGTGGGAATATTCAAGATGGAATTAATAAAGGTACAAAAATACACTTATACATCCTAATATTAATATAATTCAAGGTATTAACACTTTATTATAAAGTCTACTTATGAAGACCTAATCTTAATAAAGTTGATTGTCACAAACTTTATTGTTATCCTTAGCTAGATCAAGTATGATTTATGCAAACTTCTTGAGTCTTTCAGTATATTTAGTGTTGTAAAAAGATCTATTTGAATTATTTTTGAGTAAAATAAAAATAGGTTCATTAAATTGGTATCAAAACATAATTTCTGATCTAGGGAATTTTGGAGATTGTTTTTGAATATGTAATATGCATTAATATCTAATTTTTGGAATCCTCAGGAAGTTAGAAAAAGATAAAAAAGGATGACCAATGCTAATACTAACCATGGTAAAATAATCCTACAAAAATTATAATTATAAACTGAGGTAGAGGCTATGGTGCTCCCAATCTGGATTAAAAAATAGGGTTAAGCCTAATTTGGTTAATAATGTAGGTAGTAACAATGAAATCTATAATGTTAATACAATTGGAGGAAATCTAATTAAAAAACATGAAAAGGTCATAAATTGGATATTGACAAACTTATATACTATTCAATTTAGAATGAAAACTTAGGAATGCAAGTTTAATAATCTTGAGGATGTTCCTCAAGAAGGCTTGTATGAGTTGGAAAATGAGTAAAAGGTGGAAAAGGTACTAAAAGAGCTACTATTGGCAGTGGTAGATCCAATCATTAAAGAGTTTAAGAAGCTTCCTCCATTTACCTTTTTAGGGGAAGAATCTAGTGATGTAGTTGATGCTTGGATGGTACATCTACAAAGGTATTTTAATTTGCATAACATGCACTCTAATGTGAACGCTATAATGATAGTCTATCAATTGGTTAGTGTTGTTGCCTTATATAAGAATCATATTTGTGATTTATAAGGGTACCAACCTATGACCCTTACTTGGGTAATGTTTGAAAGATATTATTGAAAAGTTACTTAAGTGCCAATTTTAAAGAACACAAACTCATTTATTTTCACCTAATATAATAAAAAAGTGTAGTTTGAAACCTGTTAAAGTCAGAGAAGGTTGGGAAGTAGATTTTAGTTCACACAAAAGGGTGTCGATCTGTGAAAATTTAGTGCAAGATGAGCTAGATTTAGGAGTTTTCAAGACTAAAGTGATCCTATTTTTAGCTCCTTTGGGATCCTATGATTTAATATTAGGTATGGACTAGTTACAACCATGTCAATCAATGTTTGATTTCTTTGGTAAAAGGGTGTGATATATAGATGATTTTGGAAGAATAATGGAAGTACAAAGAATTCAATATCCTAAGGCACACAAATTACTTTTAGCCTTGTAGTTGAAAAAAAGTAGTACTTAAGGGATGCCAATTACATGTTGTCTAAATGCATGAATTGTCTAAGGATAAAGAATCAATCTATAGAGATTTACATTTTGTTAATAAATTATGGATGTATTTCCATAAAAAATACTTGGACTTCCTCCTAAATGTGAATTTTATTTATCTATAGATATTATGATAAAAACTAAATCTACTTCTAAGGCTATATATAGAATGAATGTGGAAGATTTGCATGAACTAAAAGTTTGGTTGCAATAAATTTTGGAAAATGGTAGTGTTATACCTAGAGTAGCTCCTTGGGGTGATCTAATTATATTTGTAAATAAGAATGAACCTTGAGGTTATGTCTTGACTATTGAATACTCAATAAAGTGATGATAAAAATAATTATCTATTAGCAAATATAGACTATCTATTTGATCAAATGAAGGGAGAAATTATCTTCTCCAAGATTGATTTGAGATCAAGCTATCATAAGCTCAAAATCAAGGAGGAAGACATGTATAAGACTATTATTTTAACCTTTTAGGGCTTATTAAAATGTAAATCCTATGTTTATTAAAGAGTTGAGTAGACTAAATCAGGTAAATAGTATGTAATAAATATAGCCACTATTTTGTTATAGAATTGACTAGATTTGACCTTTCTAACAATAACATTAAATAGTGCAAGAAAGAACTTAGCTAGAAAATAATTTAGATGGATGATATGGGTGCTAAAAATTAAGGTGAAAGCTATTATGAGTGTTACAAACTAGATATCAATGTTATAACCCCTCTTAAATAGTAGTTCCATAATTGGATAGTAACAACTTTATTGGAAATGTGGTGATAGTATCCTGATATTGGTAGTAGTGTTCTCTGTGTAGGACTATCTTGAGCTTCTAGGTGCACCTATGTCTAGATATATGAGGTCTATTCCTACACACACAAGTTATAAAACCCTATATTTTTCTTGTAATGATTGATTTAGTTATCAAACCCTAATCCTCCATGTAACTAGGGCATCCAGTTGATATGAGCTAAAAGTGTGTTTGTTAGTAGGGTAGGTTGGACATCCTCAACGCCCTGCTGTGAAGAGAGTTTCATACATAACAATACTCTAAGGATGGATCAATCCTGATGTAGTTCTCCCCACCTAAGTGCTGGTGTACGTGCAAGTGAATTTAGTATGATATTGGCCTTAAGTGCCTTGAATGTGCTTGAGACTAGAAATATGGGTATACTAAGCCTAGGACTATTGTAGATGGTAGTATGTAGAAGTAGGGAAAAATAAAGATTGATAACCTTAATTGTGTATAATTTATTCTAAGTTTGAATGTGTATTTTGCATCTGATTTCCATATAGTGGTTAGAGGCATAAAATTCATGTATTTATACTATTTTGATGGTTGTGTAGGTGATAAAAGAGGTGTAAGCTGAGCCTAAGAGGTTCTGGTTTTGAAAGAAAGGTAAATGACATAAACACAATTTTTAGAACACTACTACCATGTGGCTCTAGTGTCTTTATTATGGTACTAGTGTCTAAATGGTAGAACAATAGGCACAAAGGTCTAAGATCAGGAAATGAAGGTCTAGGATTGCTTTAAGGCTAACCAAAGATGCATGTGGTCCTCTTAAAGGATGGATAAGTGTGATAGTAGGCTATAAGATAGGTCTAGGGATAAAATAGGGATAGGTAGTCTCAAGTATCACTCTTATCACTCAAATACTACTTTTTGGTGATTAAAACTACTTTTTAAACTACATACAGTCTTTTTGAGCTCACATTTATGTTTTTGGTTTAACAAATACACTATCTACATTTATAAATTTAATAAATTGCATTTTCAAGGATTTATTGGATAAGTTTGTGTTAGCTTTCTTAGATGACGTTTTGATTTTCTCTAAAAATGTAGCTAAACATGAACAACACTTGAGATTAGCCTTGTAAATACTAAGACAATATAAGTTGTATAGAAATTTGTCCAAATATGATTTCTTCAAATTTGAAATTCATTACATAGGCCATATCATTCATAAATATGGTATTGTTATAGAACCAACATAGATCAAGGAAATACAAGAGTGGCCTATTACTACTAACATACATAAAGTGCACAATTTTATGGACTTGGTTGGTTATTATTAAATATTTATGGAGAACATTTCTAGCATAACCAGCACAATAACTTCCTTGCAATGTAAAATAAATAAGTTTGTTTGGACACCCCTCTGTGAAGAAGCATTCACAAAGCTTAAGGAAATATTGAATACAACACCTATACTTGTCATTTTTGACCTATATGGTAATTTTGAGGCCTATGTTGATGTTTCTAATGATGGTTTCAATGGAATTATAACCCAAGATAGAAAAATGGTGGATTATGAGTCATAAAATCTCAAGGATCATGTAAATAGCTATCCTACAGACTATATGGAGCTTTCTTTCATAGTTCATGCTTTGAATCAATGTAATTATTTTCTATTGTTAAAATATTTCAAGGTGAAATCTAATCATTATATCCTATAAAATTTGTTTAGACATAATGACTTGAATACACACTATTGTAGATGGCTAGAATTTGGAAGTAATTTTGACATGGATATTTCCTAGGTCAAATATGTTAGAATATTGTCATTGATGTCAAAGGTTTAACATTGTTGGTGACAAAGGCCCCATAGAATTTATTGTCTAAAGGTGTTTTTAATGTTCATATTTTGGCTAAATGTGTTAATATTTATTTAATATTAATGAATATATTTTTGGTTGCATAAAGTCAAAAAGAGGGCCCATGAGGAAGTCAAAGAGTCATGAGGAAAAGACAAAAGAGGGAAAGGACACATTTTACCATGAAGGGTCACCTTGAGGAATTCAAAGGGTCACCAATTGAGTAGAAAAGAGGAAGGGTGCATTTTTCCATGAAGAGTCACTTTAAGAAATTCAAAAGGTCATCAAGATAAAGACAAAAGGGGAAAGAATGCAATTGCTCATGAAGGGTCACCATATGACTTTTCAAATGAAAGGATTCGAAGGGTCATGCAAGTTTGGCACCATTTTCCATGAGGAGTGAAGGGTCACAAAGGGTGAATGCCAAAGGTCATTTGGAAAGCTATAAATAAAGGCTTGAGAAGCCATTTGTAATATACAAGAGAGTGGATGGTTTGTAATTATTTTATATAAGAAAAGATGAGAGAATAGAAAGAAAAATTGTAGAGTTCTATCATTTGTTGAGAAAGAAACATTAAGAGATAGTTGTGTTTTATACACAAGAGGGGTTGGTGCTCCTATGGGTTAGTGCTCACAAATATTTGTAAGGAGTTGTTACTCTTGTGGGTTGGTGCTCATAAATAGTTGTTATGTTGGTGCTCAACAAAGGGGCTAGTTCTCCTGCAAGTTGGTGCTTGAAAAATTTGTAATTTGAGTTGGTGATTATTCTTATACTCAATATTTTTCTCTATGGTTTTTCTCACATTGGGTTTCCATGTAAAAATTTGGTCTCTCTCTCTCTCTCTCTTGTGTGGTGCATGTTATTGTTTCAATTCTATTGCATATCTTGAATGTATGGTTAAGTGGAGTTTGATTAAGTAAAAGTTTTATAAAATATATGATATACTAATTCACTCTCCCTCTTAGTATATCATATGCTTAACAATTGATATCAGAGCAGGTTCTTTTGAAAAGAGTTTAACAGCTTGAAGGTAGACCGGGGAAAGCATGATGGTTGGATCACATGAAGGTTTTTATACAAATAAAGCACCTTTATTTGATGGGATAAATTATGACTTTTAGAGCATAAGGATGAGGACTTACTTGATGTCCCTTGGATTCAACATTTGGCAAGTAGTGGTAGAGGAATACGAAGAGCCACATACACTTGTAACTACTCCAGTAGAAAAGAAGGCAAGTGAAAATAATGCTAAAGCTTTAAATGCTATTTTATGTGGCTTATGTGAATCAAAATTTGTTAAAGTTATACAATGAAAATTTTCTCATGAGACTTGGGTAAAGCTTGAGAATATTTAAAAAGGTGATGGAAAGGTTCAACAAGATAAGTTCTAAATTTTTAGAAGATAGTTTGAGAGTTTGAAGATGGAAGAGAAAGAAAACATAGCAAATTATCTTTTGCGGGTTGATCAAATATTTATTCAAAATCAGTAGTGGTACAAAAAGTTTTAAGATCTCTACCAATGAGATATGATGCAAAGGTTTTAACAATTGAGGAGATGAAGAATGTATCCAAGCTAAAAATGAATGAACTACATGGTATTCTTATGGCATATGAGATGTAAATCGAATAAGAGAAACTCTCAAAGAGGGAAACTACTTTCAAGACATCAAAGAAATACATAGATAAAGTTCAAGATTCAAGTGACAACTCTAGTGATGAGGAAGATGACAACATAGCTCTATTCATCCACAAGCCAATAAAGGGCACAGGTAAATTTCAAGAAAAATTTCCATTTAAATGTGGTAAGATTGGACATTTTACAGCTAAGTGTCTAAATAAGAATAATGGTGATAATGAAGAAGGAAAGTCTACATACAAGAATAACTTCAAAGACAAATTCAAGAAGGGATTTGAGAAGAAGGGTTTATATTCTAAAGATCCTAGCTCACTTGAAGATAGTGGAGTCAGTGACTCAGATGAAGAAAAGATTCTATTCATGACCATACATGAAGATGCCTCTATAAGAAAAATTATAGATGATCAAGAAAAAGAACATGATGAAGTTGAGGTGAATCTTGAAGGAGAACTCATTTGTGCCTTATAAGAGTTATAATTTCTTGAGAAGAAGAATCAAAGATTGAAGCCCCAGATCAAGAAAAATGAAAATGAGTCAAAGGAAATAATTGAAAATCTACAAGCACACATTAAAGAAACCAAAAATACTGAAGAAGATCTAACAACTCAGTTGAAAAAAGTAAGTGAAAAATGTGTAAGGTATGTTGTTGAAATTACCTCTTTAAAATTAGATCTTGAGAAAACAAATAAAGTAGTAAATGACAAAGTAGCCAATGATTCAAAATTTGAGAATAACACTAATATGTTGAATAAGATATTAAAAAATCAAAAATCAATATTAGATAAGATAGGTATCAGATTTAAAAAGAAAAATAGCTATGTTGAAGCTCTAATTCGTAAACTCCATTGATAAACTCTAAGTGAAAATTTAAAAGTATGGATTCTAAATTTCTCAACATATAAGATGTTGGAATGATTAAATCTGATTAAAATTAGATCCAAATCAAGTTTCAAAATTGAAATAAAGGTGAATTAATAGATCACATCAAATATCCATTGAAACTATCAGATTTTTCAAATTCTCAATTTTATCCAATTTCTCGTAAATGATAAAATGAGTAATTTATAAATTCTAATTAAAATATAAATTATAATCTGTAAATTAACTAAAAATGAAATGAAAAACTGAATTCAAAGATCAAAACACAAAAATTGTTTATGGGGTTCGAATTTCCTACGTCCCCAGGTTCGTATCGAATTGATCCATTAATTGTTGCTAAATTTGTAAGACAAAATAATAATTACAAACAAAAAAATATCATATATCTCTATAAAAATAGTTATTAGACCTTTGAAAGACCTTGGCTGACTCAACACGTCCTTCACCTTCCTGAATCACACGTAGAGGCTTCTCCAAAATCAAAATTGGCAACTTATAAGGATAAAAATGGCATCAAAAATTATCCAAAATGGGAAAATAAATATGTTGTACAGAGCATATCATAATTCTAAACAACTTTTTAGTTTACTCCGAGCTCTGATTCGGCCTTTAAGGGCTCCAAAATGACCAAATACTGTAAGTGGGTCTATAATCTCCAATACATAGTCGACTTCTTGTGTCTACTCAAGTAGAAATTAGTCCCTTTTATAACACTTCAAACTCCGTCGCTGAAGTGGTCAAGGCATTAACCTTTTAGGTGGCAGGTCAAAGGTTTAAAACTGCCTCCCACCTTTTTAGGCACTTGGGAAGAGTGAAAAGGGCCTTCCTTCTTTCTAGGCACTTAGCATGAGATTTGAAAGTTTTTTCCACCTTTTTTGGCACCTTTGACTTGTCTTTGTCCCACATGCATTGGGTATGATAGTTTAAATGATTAAAATAGCTAAGTTTTTTCTTTTTCAAATGCCTAAAGCTTAGGCACCAACTTAGGCTACGCTTTGACTTGGTTAATGCATGTTTGGTGGAGTGACGTGGCAGTTTGGCCTTTAGCACCTTTAAACATTTGAAAATTTCAAATAACATGTGAATAAAAAAAACAAACCAAATTTTTTTTGCACCTAATTATTTTTCCACGTGTCAAATGGATATTAGTCCACTTGACATATTTCCACAGTGCCACGTCACTTTCGACACCCCTATCGCAAGATTTCTTCAACTGGCTATATCTTGAGCATCTAGACTCCATTTTTCGAACCGTAAAGAGTGCCAAAAAGATCTCAGTGAGATATATACTTTGAAATTGGTTTCATCATGATTTGGAAACTTTTTCCAAAATGAACTCTGGATCATGCTCTTATAAAAGAAGAAACAAAAGGAGAAGTTAAGAATGTAGAGGATAGCTCAAACAAAGAAGGTTAGAAGAAACAGAGCTATAAAAGACAATCAGGTCAAAGATACACAAATTATAATAGGTTCTATTTTCATGGTTATTGTTTTTATTATAATGGTTATGGTCATAATAAAATAGAATGTTGGAAAAGAGCTAACAATTTCAAAAATAAGGAGAAGGAAACTCATGCAGAGTCAAGTAGAAACCACAACTCTTTTGCTTCTTTATCAGGATTTGATGAAGAGGCCATAATATGTTACAAGTAAAATAATTTAGAACACATATCTTAGTAATGTAGAAGCATGTTTAAGTTATTCAATAAGGACCAAAGTTTCAAGGCTCCATTCATCAAGAAGAAAGTTTAGACAAGTTCATGGTAGAAAAAACAACCTAAAAAGTCTATGTTAGTCTAAAAAACTTTGCATGTAAGAAATGAAGAAAAGCCATGGTTCATTGATAGTTGATGTTCAAGGCATATGATAGGAGATAAGAGCAAGTTCATAACACTAAAGAAGATCAATGGTGGCATAGTGAAATTTAGAGACAATACCACTGCCAAAATAGATAGAAAAGGCACATTAAGTTTGGATAATGGTAGAACTAAGACCAAAAAAATGTTCTACATATAGAAGGTCTTAAGAATAATCTATTGAGTGTAAGTTACATGTGTGATCAATGACACACACTAAAGTTTTATGCAAAAGGTTTTGAAATTAGGAGAAAATATTTAGATGTGTTGATTGTAGATGCTCAGAGGATAGGCAATAATTTGTATATTTATCAGATATCAAAGGTCAAAAATATTGTTTGAGTTAGGTTGAGGAAAGTTGGCTATGGCATAAGAGAATGAGACACATAAATTTTGAAAATCTTATCAACATCAGCAAGAAACAATCAATTATAGATCTTCCAAAGATTACAAATCCCTCCAACATGCTTTGTGAACCATGTCAACATGGGAAGTAGGTCAGAAGATGGTTCAAAACAAAAGATTACTCGACCACTCAGATGTTAGAGCTTGTTCACATTGATTTGTGTGGATCTATGAGAACTCAAATTACTCAAGGTGATAAATATTTCATGTTACTTATTGATGATTTTACATGTATGACTTGGGTGATGTTTTTGAAGAAAAAATTAGAATCTTTCAGCCACTTCAAAGCATTCAAGGATTTTGTTGAGAATGAAATTGATTTGAAGATTGAATGCTTGAGATCAGATCAAGGAGGAAAATTTATGTCAAATAATTTTATTGACAATTTTGAAGACCATGGGATAAAAAGACATTATTCAATATCTAGAACTCCACAACAAAATGGAGTAGTTGAGTAAAAAAATAGAATAGTTTAAGAGATGGTGAGGACAATGCTAAATGAATATAAGATACCAGATAAATATTGGAGAGAGGTAGTAGATATAGTAGTGAATATTCATAATAGATCATTGTTGAGAGTCAATAGTGACAAGACTCCTTATGAGCTATAGAAAGACAAACAACTACAATTGATTATTTTAGAGTTTTTGGCAACATATGCTTCATAAAAAGAATCAATGAAAAATTGAGTAAATTTGAATTTAGAACAAATAAATGTATATTTTTTGGATATTTTATAAAAATTAAAGCTTATAATATCATAAAAAAATAACCAAGAAGATTGTTGAAAGTACAAGTGTCAGGATAGATGAAGATGTAGCATAAAGAGCTAGTGATCTAGTAGACACTCCTAAAATCATTAAAAAAGAAGATTTTGAAGAATAAAATGAAGATGAGAAGAAGGAGCAAAAGGAAACCAAGAACCCATCCAAATATGTTCATAGAAATCATAATAAGAGTGACATTATTAGAAACATAAATGAAGGAGTTTGCACTAGAAGGATGATGGTAAGTGAATCTAAGCAAGTTAATTTTTCTTTGTTATCCAAAATTTAGCCTAAAACATTTTTAGAAGCTAGAGATGATGAGAATTGGGTTAAGGTAATGGATGAAGAACTAAATTAGATAGAAAATAATGATACTTGGGAATTAGTTCCTAAACCAAAAGATCAAAATGTGAAGGAACAAAATGGGTATACAAAAATAAGTTGAATGAAGATGGTGAAGTTACTAGGAATAAAGCAATGTTAGTATGTAAATGATATGATAAAATTGAGGTTATATATTTTGAAAAAACTTTTGTACCAGTGGTAAAGCTAGAGGATATTAAAATGTTTCTTACATATGCAATGTTTAATAATTTCAAAGTGTTTCAGATGGATGCCAAGTCTACCTTCCTAAAAAATAATCTAGAAGAGGAGGTCTACATTGAGTAGCCTAAGGGATTTATTCTCTCAAATGATAGTAGCCATGTATGCAAATTGAATAAATAACTATATGGATTGAAATAAGTTCCCAGAGCTTGGTATGCAAGACTTGATATGTACCTGCAATATCAAGGTTTCAAGAGAGGTTTTGCTGACAGTAATCTCTACATCAAAGTAGAAGGTGAGCATAAATTTATTGTTGTGGTATATATTGATGACATAATATTTAGAGGAAACATTGAAAAGATGACAAAAGATTTTTTTGATAATATGAAAAAAGAATTCGAGATGTCTATGCTTGGAAAATTGCCATTTTTCTTAGAGTTACAAATATTTTAGTTAGAAAAAAGAATTTTCATATCTCAAAATAAATATGCCAATGAGATGTTGAAATAATTTAGTTTTGAGGATTGTGTACTAGTTGGCACACAAATGGGTAAAAGATACAAGGTAAGTGTTTCTAACAAGTTTTCGCTTTCACATTCAAAAGGAAATGAGAAACTAAGATAAATGGTCAGGGTTAGATGATACCCAAATGAGGTTTGCGCACCATTATCCAGATGTTGAGGGGACTCCTCTTTGGCTGTGGAGGAGACACCTGCAAAAGAAAGAGACTTAAACGAAGAGATTGTTAGATGGATGTAAGGTGGACTGCCAAGCAAAAGCTCGGTCTTGGAAGTGCAAAGGCTTCCTTGTGGGATGACAGTCCACTATTGATAAAATAATGTTTGATAAAGATAAAAAGTGAAAGACTAAGCAAAGAAAATAGAAACAATGCGTACCTGTTGTCTGCTGTCGGTCTGCCACAGTCACCGATGTCAGTTAGTATGTCGGCATCGGTTGGTCAAATGGCACCGACGTCGGTTAGTCTACCGATGTCGGTGGGGGCAATGGGCCTAGTGGCCGGCGTTGATCGGGGCAATGGCCTTGGATAGGGTCTGGACAGGTTTATGGTCTGCAGAATGGTCTAAGAGTCTGTTTGGATGGTCTGAGAGTCTGTGCAGGGTTTGTGCTAGGTTTTCAGGGTAGAGAGTGTGGCTGAAAAATGGACAAGGACGTGGGGAAGGCCTCTCAACCTTTTTGGGAAGAAGTCAAGTTTGGTCTGGTCTAGTTGAGAGTCAAGGTTTGTCTGGTTGATAATATTGCTTGGAAGTAGTAAGAAGAAACTGATCACAAATACATTCTAAGCTACTAAAATGACATAAAAGATGAATACTTATCTCTTGCTTGGAGCAGAGGTAGAGGTGTGAATGCTTGTTGCTGATGTAAAAGACTTGTTGTTGATGTAGAAGACTCCCTGCAATGGTAGATTGACTGATGTAGAATACCTGTACCCTATGGTGCTTGCTGTGCATCTGGGAGAGAGAGAGGTCGAAGTCTGGGCGTAAGAGGATTTTTTGCATTCGAGGGAAGAGGATTTGAGGAGGAGACCAAAATTAACCTTCAAGCCTATCTTAAGCAACTAACGTCAGTGATCCCATTGACGTCAGCCGATTGGTAACCGACGTCGGCAGCCAGAATAACAAAAAAAAGGCTAAAATTAGCCTTTTGCCCGTTCTTCCAACTGCTAGGGTCAATTGGTTATGGAAAAATGGTTCAAGGAAAATTAAATGAGCGTGAGGGGTTAATGGGAGGAAGGAAATGGGGTTTAAGTAATTAAGATTTGGCATGAGGTAGGGAGGCATCCAAGGAGAGGTATCCTAGGAGGGGTGAGGTGGCAAGGGTGAAGTGTCAAAGGGGTGTATTAATTTAAAATAGTTAATTTTATTTTAAATTAATAAGTGTGTGCGTTAGAAATGTTTAGGGGGAGGACCAAGGAGACCAAGGGGGAGAATGACCAAGGGATAGACACGATTTCAGTGTCTACATTTGCCCTTTTTTATCTTGTTGGTTGTTCTGGATGAACTGCAAGACAAAAACAGGAGTTGATTGCCCCAGGTATGGGATAAGGTGGAGGTTACCCCGATTATGATGATGAGGTATCCCCCTCAAAGCGGGAGTCAAGGGAAGAAAACTTGAAATCAGGTGCCAATTCGAGAGATAATGGATGAGGATGGTGAAGTTGGAGTGAGAACGCTGCAATAGTTGGGATTGCGCACATACCACTTCACAAGATGGTCAAGTCAAATTGTCGCAAGTCAAGGGTCGAGGAGTGCCAAAATCAAAATAACTGGGCCCCAACATTTAGTCGTAGCTAATTAGGTTATTTGATCCAAGCTGTAGCTCTAATGGTCGTCATGTTCCAAGTATTTCAGGCTCAGGAAGTGCTCCTGGAAAACATGAAAATGTCACAAGTAGTGGGGATCAACTTGCTTGTGATCCAGTACTTGTGAGGGTTGAAATGCGGGTTGTGAACAATTTTGCTAACCATTCATGAGGTAGCATAAATGCAAAAACAACCAAGGCAATGTTGTCTTGGAACTGGTCATGGTCGGAGGAGATAGTCATGATCTCCAAGGTCGTTGGTCGAGTCGAGGTGAGATAGATAGTTGGTCGAATGAATGGGCAGATGAAGGAATGGCTGAGCTAACCTCAGAAGACTCCATGTCAACTAAGTGCTACCTACATAACCCCTATTGTTAGGGCCTTAGGCCAATGTAGTTCTCCCTAAAAGGGAGGAAGAGGGTCGGTTATGGACTGAGGTTGGATGAGGTCAAGTCATGGTCAAAGGTAAGATAGTTTGTCCATCAGGTAGATGAACAAATGGATGTGGTTGAGTTAACCCCAGAAGACATCATGTCGACTGAGTGCTGCCTACATAGCCCCTGTTTGAAGGGCCTCAGACCAATGTAGTTTAGACTAGTTGATAGGTTGGTTTGGTCAGGTTAAGAATGAGATAGTTTATCCATCAGGTAGACAAACAAATGGATGTGGTCGAGCTAACCCTAGAAGATCTCGTGTCAACTGAGTGCTGCCTACATAGCCCCTATTATTAGGGTCTCAGACCAATGTAGTTCAGACTAGTTGACAAGTGGTCGATGATTATTTTGGTCAGGTTGAGTCGTGGTGAAAGGGTAAAAGAGTTTGTCCATCAGGTAGATGAACAAATGAGGGAGGTCGAGCTAACCCCAAAGGATGTCATGTCATCTGAGTGCTGCCTACATAGCCCCAGTCTTAGGGCCTCAGACCAATGTAGTTTGAGCTAGGAGGCAAAATGGTTGATGATTGTTTTAGTCTAGGTTAAGGTTTAGCACTTCCCATATGTATGAGGGTCTTGAAATGATGAGGATAAGATGATGTTACAGCCTTTTCCATATTGTGTGATGGTGTATTCTGTAACATTAGTTGAGGGGTCTTTCATCCCTAGCAATTTTCCATATTAGTGATGGATGTATGCCAAAAATGAATTGAGTCTATTTATGCTTCAACAAGTAATGGTTTATGTTTGACATAAATTGTGTGGTCGATAGTTTTCATGTGTATTGGTTTCCATAGAAACTATGTGAAATGGACCATGTCATGTTGGTGGTCTGAAAAAGATTTGGTTTGGTTGGGTTTGGTTGGCAAATGATTTGGTTGAATGTGACCAAAGGTGTAAAAAAAAAGTGAAAGGCAAATTGCTCTTGCATTGACAAGGACCCGAATGATAGCATAGGTAGGGGGTTTTAGAAACAAAATCCCTGTTCATGCATCACGTTGTTGACCATTGGTTGTGTTAGATAAGTAATCGAATCACTTTGACATTGAAATGAGCTCAAAGTCCCTTGAGTAGGTGATGTGATATGGTAAGATAGGGTAACCCTTTTGAGTAGGAATAACTTTGCCCCTTTTATAGGAGATGACTACAAGCCAAGTCCATGACCTTTTTTTTTTTTGCAGACTGATCAATGCAGGAAGTCTACATAGAGATGTCATTTTGCTTTGTGGTCATTTGTGAAGCTGATCGATGCGGGAAGCTTATGAGAGAGTGCTGTTTGTAGCAAGAGTTTAGTCATAGACATCCTTCGAGGGAGTGGTCTATATTTTTGCTTTTTATATATATAAGGGCTTTGAATATTTGTCCTTCGAGGGAGCAGTCTATTAGCTATAGCAATGATTATATAGCTGTCCTTCGAGGGAGCAGTCTGCATTTAGAGTTTGTGACCTTGGAATATTTTGACATCAATTTTATATATATATTTTTTGTTTTTTGACTGAATTTTGGTCATGGACTTGACTATAGAGGTTCAAGGGATCCCTTTTATTAGGACAAAGCATTCATACTTTATAAAAGGGTTACATAGGGTTTGTTTAGGGGAATAGGGTTGAAAGGAATGAGGATTAAGAGGACCGAGATTGCTCAAGGGACGAGCTCAAGTTAAATGTCAAGTGAACGAGTACTCGACTAACAGTAGAATGGTCACAGATGCAAGGCATTAAAGAGGCTCAAGTTTTGATAAGTCCCTGGTCCATGCTTGTGCATTATGATGTAAGGTCTGAGCTAATTAGGAGCAAACTTGTCTCATTTATTTCTTTTCAAATTGGTCACGTGTTGGTCGATGATTAAAAAGTTAGTTGATGTGGTCGATGCTTGGTTGGTTGAATGCTTGGTCGAGGTTTGGTTGATGTTTGGTCGAGATTGGTTGATATTTGGTCGAGGTTTGGTCAATTATTATTTGGTTGAGGTTTGGTCAATGGTCGGTTGATATGTGGTTGAGGTTTGGTTGATGTTTGGTTGAGGTCGATTGATATTTGGTTGATGCTTGGTCAATTATTTGGTCATTGTTTGGTCGGTGCTTGGTTGATTGATATTTGGTCAATGGTCGGTTGAATGTTTGGTCGAGGCTAGTTGAGGTCATGATTAAAAGGTTTGGTTGATGTTTGGTCGATGTCTGGTCGATTCGTGATTGATGTTTGGTCGAGGTCATGGTTGAGGTCATGATTAAAAGGTTTGGTTGATGTTTGGTCAAGGTTTGGTTGATGTTTGGTCGATGTCTGATTGATGTTTAGTCGATAGTCAGTATAAGGTCAAATTACCCTAGTTGCTAGGGAGAATGTTTGACAAATTTAGTTGGAGAGGGCGAGATCCTGATCTGCCAGGTTGGAGGCAGGAATCTCAAAATCATGGATGGTGACGGAGGCAAGGGTTGGTAATGATTTGATCAAAGTGGCCAGTGGTTAGGGGTCATCAGGTTGGACGTCCATTGATTGCAAGGTTTTGATGAAGGTTTGATGATGTTGTGGAGATTTTTGTATGAGATCATACAAAGACATCTTCACAGGGGTTGTGTGGTGAGGTTGTTTCACCACAGAGCCAAGGATTGTCTTTGAGGATGCTGGTCGAGATGTGCCCAAGACAGTAATCTTGGGTTTCGGTTGTGGTGAAGGCTTGGTAGATGGGGATGTCCAAGGGATATAAACACGTCTTTTCCCTTTATCCTTTTGGGGTGGTGGGCTGGTGGTCAAGTTGACTATGTTGATTTTGAATAAGGGGGTTAAAGGCGGTGGAGGGACCATAGTCTTGTGTGGAGCTCCTGATTTAGGTGATGATGTCGATGATTTGTTAAAGGGGTGGTCAAGAGGATCCTTAATGAGAAGGGTATCCTTTTTTTGGTGTTGATGAATGACAGTTTTAAGAGTGCAACAATGCTCAGTGTCATGTCCCGGTGTGAGATGATAGTGACAAAATTTGGTGTTGTCAAAACAAGATGGTCTTGATCTGAGAATTGATGAGTGTGAAGGTGAGGAGGTATGAGAGGCATGGGATGGTGTTGAAGGTTTGTTGATAATATGGTCAAGAAGAAGGGTATCTTTCTCCAAGCATTGGCGAATGACAACCTTGAGGGCACTACAATGCTCAGTGTCATGCCCAGGTGTGTGATGATACACACAAACTTTAGTGTCATCGAACCAAGGTGGTTTTGGTTTGAGAGATTGGTATGGTCTAAGAGGTGGAAGACTGATGTGAGAAGACTGCAATAATTGTCGTAACAGTGATGCATAAGAACCCACCAATGGGTCTACGTGTTTTGTTGCATTAGGGGTTGATGACTTTGGTTTTGGAGGCATAAGAGGCATTGGTCATTTTTGAGGAAATATATGTTTGATGAGTAAAGGGGATAATGGAAGCAATTTGCCTCTGTGAGGTATGGGAGTAGGAAGCACCCCTATTAAAGTAGATGGATGCGGGCCCAAAATTGAAGGTAATGATGAAGGTGAAAGAGGAATTCTCTGGTGTGGTTTAGTGGCCTTCTTTGGTTTGGTTTGAGGGCCACTATTGTGCGAGGCAAGGTTAGAGTCTACCCTCACTTGTGGGTGAGTGAGGTTTGATATAGGCCGAATGTCGAGAGATTTAATCTCTTTGGGCATGATGGACACCTGTGTGAGTTTGGGTTCAGATGTGGATAGAGGTGAGTGAGATGTAGCGATCTCAGGAAAAAGGCAAGAGAAAACTATCACTGGGTCTTCCTTGATTGAAGTGGTTGAAGAGATAGGTTCTTCTCTTGGTAGAGAAGGAATAAGAGAATGTGGCTCCTCAAGAGGATAGAGGGCAGGGATGATGGTGCCTTCTACTTGTGGTTGAGGAGTAGGAAGGGTATGGTCCTCTATTGGTAGGAGGAAGGATGAAGGTGGGGCTAATGGCATTGGTATGGTTGAAGCATCCTCCAATATGAGAGAGGTCGATGGAGAACTAATGGGAGAAGAAGGCTCTTCTACCTGTGATAGACGAATAGGAGAAGAAAGCTCTTCTACCTGTGGAGGAGGTTGGTTAAAGACAAGAGGTGAGACCGTGTTGACCGTGTGTATATCATGCTCTTGGGAGCTATCGGCCATGGTCTGGACATTATTTTGGCTAGGAGGATGGTTAGGAAAAGGTTGTCTGAAGATGTTGATGTTTTGATTGGGTGGGGTGTTCAAGTTGTCTAAGACGAGATCACCTTTATCTAGCATGTCTTGGATAATGTTCTTGAAAGTTTGGCAGTTGTTGATGTCATGGCCTTGAACACGGTGAAAGTCACAGAAGTCATTCTCCCTATACCATGTAGGGAGGGTTTTTGAGGAGTCGAATTTAGGTGGTCAGATTGGAGGGAGATTGAGGACCCCTTGCTTGACGAGTTTTTCCAACACGGAAGCGTATGACTCTCCAATTGGAGTGTATTGACGCTGTATGTAGCGTTGTTGGAATTGTTTTGTGATGCTTTGAGATGTTGAAAGTTGAGATTGGTTGGTTGTTGTTGAAGATGGTGATCTAACGACCACAGTGTTTGCCACTCCTTTGGACTTGGAATTAGCAGAAGAGAAAGGTCTAGAAGAAGAAGGGTCATTGGTTTTTGCGTTGGTATTACGCAATTTGACCTTGTTTTTTTCAATAGCATGGAGTTTAAGCTTTCGGGCCATGGTGAAATCTTCATAAAAAATGTGGAATGTTTGAACCCAAAAGGTGGATGAGATGTGCATGGCACATGCTCGAGAGAAGAGCTCAATGAGCTCGGGTTGAGGCAAGGAAAAGGAGAGTTGGTTGATTAAGCCTCTCCAATGGATGACGAAATTGGCTATGGATTCGTCATCAAACTACCTGATAGATTATAGGTCTGTGATTGGGACCTTTTTGGTGATATTGATGGAAAAATGGTCAAGGAAAAGTTGGGCTAGTTGGGTGAATGAAAAGAGAGAGTGACTGGTGAGAGAGCTATACCAATCGAGGGCAGCACCAAAAAGTGACATGGGGAATGTGTGTAGCAGTAACACATCATCATGGGCTATAAGATAACAAGCATGTCTGAATGCTCATAGGTGATGTTGCAGGTCTTCCTTACTCTAGAAATGAGAAAAT
The DNA here is from genome assembly GCA_037957365.1 of Torreya grandis. Taxonomy (NCBI): domain Eukaryota; kingdom Viridiplantae; phylum Streptophyta; class Pinopsida; order Cupressales; family Taxaceae; genus Torreya; species Torreya grandis. Next base: position 3,020,194 of record JARHVA010000023.1, on the reverse strand, counting down.
TTAGAAAGTTCCCACTGATTGGGATATGGTCGGATTGGGACAGAGGGATGGATGGGTTCGTTGCAAATTTGGTCATATAAAAGGACATTACTTGAACCAAAAATGGAAGCCTCAAGATTAGACATTTTGTCCATCAGCATTTTGATGAGATCGGCTAATAGATTGGTAGATGGGGTGCCCCTTAGGTTGCAAGGTGCTTGGAAGGTGCTAGAAGAGGCATATGACGTAGTCGGTTGCGCTTGTATAGGCACAACATATTGATAACTAGTCATTGGGATAGATATGGAAGCCAGGGATGGTTGTGTCATGAAAGTAGAAGGCATAAGTTGACTAGATACCGCCAAAGGTGGTTACATGGCGGCATTGGCAAAAGGGGAGGTAGACACTCTTGCATTTATAGACACAAGAGTGTGTGGAGTTGAGACAATCAAGTTCTGGTATGATGTAGAACTTGGTTGAATTGCGTGTGGTTGAGGGGGTAATGAAACCCCGATGGAGGTTGGTCCAACAATAGATGGGGAGGCCAAACTTTGCATATAGGCCATGGTCGGGTTAATGGTTGAGGAAATAGTTTGAGTCATAAAAGGATTGGTAGCGGATGGTGTTGATGTCATCACCGCTTCACCCGAAAGGTCTTGCATTTGGTTTCTTGTGAGATAGTGTTAGAGAGCCTTGATGTTGTGGTCAAGGAGTCTCTCAAAGTTTGGGTCCCCTTCAGGGACAATTGAAGTTTGATTGGGAGTTGGTCGGGTAGGAGTTTGTTCGGTCTCTGAATGATACTCCATTAGAGGACTAGGCATAGATGGTGAAGGAGGGAGTGGTCGTTGCTTGCGTGGTCAAGAAGAGTTTTGGTTTGACTGCGTGTCAAAACCATTCAAGGCAAGAAGGGTCAGGTTTCAGAAACTATGTTTTTTAGTCTCAAAAAACCAGAATGGATGTTGGACAGTAAGAAAGCTGGGTTTTAAGCTTGCTGTTTGGGAAAGAAAGATTTGGACAGTGACTGACATCGATTGAAAAACTGATGTTGGTGAAATATATTGCTGATGTTGGTTAGATAAATGATGCTGATGAAGAAAGGTTGCTGATGTCGGTGGTAAAATCGATATCAGTTACTGTTTTTTCCAGAAACTCAAAAAATTTGAAAGTTTTTTGGAAAAAAGAAGAAAACATCCTCACTAGCTCAAAAAACCAGATAAAGACAGAAAAGAAGATGGAGATAGGTAGACCCTAAGCGTTAAATCCTAAGAATAAACTTTTAGAATCATGTTGGCTTATGCCTTAGAGTGTGTTTGGGAAGTAGGCTTGTAGAATGGGTCCTAGAAGAAGCAGTCTAAAGATGGTTTCAGGTTAGTTTCGGTGCTCAAGAGTCTATATTAGGTTTTGTATGTAGCCTGGTGCTAAGGAGCAAGCTCCCCTCACTTCATGAGCCCAGTGATAAGCTGGTCTCACTTAGCCAGTATATACTTCCCCTAGAGATTATCCTCTGCTAGAGAACAGAGTGGGCTCTCCCCTTGGTAGTGAAGTCCAAGTGGGATTGTCGGGATGGGTAAGGTATCTGCTAGGTGATGAAATCCTAGTCGGACCTTGTCTCAGGTGAGTTTAGATGTTTGAGTTTGTGTAAGTGGTTTGGATGTGTAACATAAGTGGACTACGCTTTATTCATGATGCAGTTTTAATTACTAGATGTGTGGACTAAATATGCATTCAATCAGAAATGAGATGCAATAGATTTTAAGCCCAAGTAGAAATGTGTATTCGGATGAAAACAAGTTGAGAAAGGGTTGAAGAGTATGAGTTGACTAGTCTAAGATGCAAGAAAAGAAAGAAAAAGAATGATTCTTTTTAACTTTGTTGATAGTGTCTTTCAGAAGAGATAGAAGGAAAGAGTGCAAGAAGAAACCTAATGCACCTATATGAAAAGTTTGTTTAGAAAAAAAATTATGAACCCAAGGACAATTCCTAGGGTCCCACCGGGCGTGCCAGAATGTTTCTAACAAGTTTTCGCTTTCACATTCAAAAAGAAATGAGAAACTAAGATAAATGGTCAGGGTTAGATGATACCCGGATGAGGTCTGCGCACTGTTATCTAGATGTTGAGGGGACTCCTCTTTGGCTATGGAGGATGACACCTGCAGAAGAAAGAGACTTAAATGAAGAGATTGTTAGATGGATGTAAGGTGGACTGCCAAGAAAAATCTCAATCCCAGAAGTGCAAAGGCTTCCTTGTGGGATGACAGTCCACTATTGATAAAATAATGTCTAATAAAGATAAAAAGTGAAAGACTAAGCAAAGGAAATAGAAACAATGCATACCTGCTATCTGCTGTCAGTCTACCACAGTCGTCGACGTTGGTTAGTATGCCGACATGGGTTGGTCAAATGGGCCTAGTGGCCGGCGTCAGTCGGGGCAATGGCCTTGGACAGGGTCTGGATGGGTGTATGGTCTGCAGAATGGTCTGAGAGTTTGTTTGGATGGTCTGAGAGTCTGTGCAAGGTTTGTGCTAGGTTTATGCTAGGTTTGCAGGGCAAAGAGTGTGGCTGAAAAATGGACAAGGATGTGGGGAAGGCCTCTCAGCCTTTCTGGGAAGAAGTCAAGTTTGGTCTGGTCTAGTTGAAAGTCAGGGTTTGTCTGGTTGATAATATTGCTTGGAAGTAGTAAGAAGAAACTGATTACAAATACATTCTAAGCTACTGAAATGACATAAAAGATGAATACTTATCTCTTGCTTGGAGCAGAGGCAGAGGTGTGAATGCTTGTTGCTAATGTAGAAGACTTGTTGCTGATGCAGAAGACTCTCTGCAATGGTAGAGTGACTGATGCAGAATACCTGTACCCTGTGGTGCTTGTTGTGCATCTGGGAGAGAGAGAGAGAGGTCGAAGTCTGGGTGCAAGAGGATTTTTTGCATTCAGGTGAAGAGGATTCGAGGAGACCAAAATTTGCCTTCAAGCCTATCTTAAGCAACCAACGTCAGTGATCCCACTGATGTCAGCTAACTGGTAACTGATGTTGGTAGTCAGAATAACAGAAAAAGGGCTAAAATTAGCCTTTTGCCCATTCTTCCAACTGCCAGGGTCAATTGGTCATGGGAAAATGGTCTGAGGCGAATTAAATGAGCGCGAGGGGTTAATGGGAGGAAGGAAATGGGATTTAAGTAATTAAGATTTGGCATGAGGTAGGGAGGCATCCAAGGAGAGGTATCTTAGGAGGGGTGAGGTGGCAAGGGTGAAGTGTCAAAGGGGTGTATTAATTTAAAATAGTTAATTTTATTTTAAATTAATAAGTGTGTGGGTTAGAAATGTTTAGGGGGAGGACCAAGGAGACCAAGGGGGAGAATGACCAAGGGATAGACACGATTTCGGTGTCTATAGTAAGTAAGGATGAAGATTCAATTGTTATAAATCAATCTTTGTATATATATATGATTGGTAGTCTTTTATATTTGACAACATCAAGGCCAAACATCATGCATGTAGTAGGTACGGTTGTGAGGTATCAATTAGCTCCAAAGGAGAGTCATGTTTAATTGGTGAAAAGAATATTCATATATGTCAAGAGGACATTAGATTATGAATTGTGGTATCCCAGAGGTAGAGATTTCACTTTGGTTGCTTATACAGATTCAAATTGGGTAGGTTGTTTGGATGATAGAAAGAGTACAAGTGGAGGATCTTTCTTTCTCAGTGATAGCTTAGTATTTTAGCTAAGCAAGAAGCAGAACTCAGTATCACTTTTTACATCTAAATTAGAATATATTGCATTGGTGTTGTGTTATACTCAAGTGCTTTGGATGAAGCAAACTTTAGAAGACATAGAGTAAAAAATAATGAACCTATCTCTATTTTTTAGGACAACACAAGTGCTATTAATATTTCTAAGAATATAGTGATACATTCAAGAACAACACCTATTCCTATCAAATATCACATTTTTAGAGAGCAGGTGGTAGATCAATAGTTTAAAATGGAATATATCAATACTACAAAATAGATTGCAGATATTTTCACAAAGGCACTACCAAAAGACATATTTGAGTATCTATGTGAGAAGTTGGGAGTAATTTATTTTACTTCCTACCATTGAGGATCAACATTAGTTGAGGGGGATCTAAGTGTTAGCTCTAGGATAGACTCTTTGCCATTGATGTCAAAGGGGGAGAAGGATAGGAACAAATACATAAATAGGTGCAAAAATAAGTACAAGATGCTAAAATAAGGGGGAGTTACTATATATTTTTTAGATGGTAGTATGTGTAGGTTGGCATGTGCAGTATAAGTTTTAGGCTGTGGTAATTTCAGTTTGAGATTTCCATCAATGACAAAAGGAGAGATTGTTGGAAATATTTTCATTGATGTCAAAGGTCTAGCATTGTTGGTGACAAAGCCCGCATAGAATTTATTGTCTAAAGGTGTTTTTAATGTTCATATTTTGGCTAAATGTGTTGATATTTATTTAATATTAATGAATAAATTTTTAGTTGCATAAAGTTAAAAAGAGGGCCCTTGAGGAAGTCAAAGAGTCATGAGGAAAAGACAAAAGAGGGAAAGGATGGATTTTCCCATGAAGGGTCACCTTGAGGAATTCAAAGGGTCACCAAGTGAAGACAAAAGACTAAGGGCACATTTTTCCATGAAGAGTCACCTTAAGGAATTTGAAAGGTCATCAAGATAAAGACAAAAGGGGAAAGGATGCAATTGTGCATAAATGGTCACCATGTGACTTTTCAAATGAAAGGATTTGAAGGGTCATGCAAGTTTGGAGCTATTTTCCATGAGGAGTGAAGGGTCACAAAGGGTGAATGCCAAAGGTCATTTGGAAAACTATAAATAAAGGCTTGAGAATCCATTTGTAATATGCAAGAGGTTGCATAGTTTGTAATTGTTTTATATAAGAAAAGAGGAGAGAATAGAAAGAGAAATTGTAGAGTTCTATCATTTTTTGAGAAAAAACCATTGAGATATAGTTGTCTTTTATACACAAGAGGGGTTGGTGCTCACAAATCTTTGTAAGGGGTTTGTGCTCACAAATAGTTAATGTGTTGGTGTTTAACAAAGGGGTTAGTGCTCCTATAAGTTGGTGCTTGTGAACTTTGTAATTTGAGTTGGTGCTCATTCTTATACTTGATATTTTTCTATATGGTTTTCCCCACATTGGGTTTCCACGTAAAAATATGCTCTCTCTCTCTCTCTCTCTCTCTCTCTCTCTCTCTCTCTCTCTCTCTCTCTCTCTCGTGTGGTGCATGTTATTGTTTCAATTTTATTACATATCTTGAATGTATGGTTAAGTGGAATTTGATTAAGTAAAATTTTTATAAGATATATGATATAAAGATTCATCCCCCCTATTAGTATATCCTATGCTTAACAAAAGACAATTAAAAATGTGCCATTTATACATTCAACCAACACATGTACCTTTCTATAATTTCTATAATCAAGTTTGATTTTAAAAATGTTATGATAAAATAATAACTTTTTTAATTAATTACACTTATTGTCACTTGGATTTGAACCCTTTGAGGATATTCCTAAGATCTTCTCATCCAAGTGGCATAATGGAAACACCTCTAGGCATGTGGGTAGCTTAAGGATGAGGTGAATCTCTAAATATGGCTAGCTCCCTTGATGCACTACTTTGGATCACAACTACAAATAAATTTTTTTTTTGGGGGGGGGGTGGGAAAGGGAGAGAGAAAAATAAAATAAAACTATTATAAGGGAGGTGATACACCAAATAAGATGATGACTTCCAACCAACACATGTTACACATGAGAACAAAGGACTAACCAAACACACACTTATTCAATCTACATCTTATCACATCAATGTTACATTATGAGGTTATGGATGAATGTTTAGGCTAGGAGGACTATAAAAGAGGCCTTTAATGGAAATAGTGAATAGACTAACTCACTCAACCTTGACACTTCATAGAACACTTCACATGCCCTACAAGAAGAAACTTTCCAATTGCAAATAGGATGAAAGAATGAGACAACATCCTAAGGAATCCATAGTATTCACTAAGAAAGATCAAACATTAAAGTAAAACACACTAATAACAGTAATTAAGAGGTAAAAATCAGTAGTCTTATTGATCAAATGGTATGAAAATGAGTAAGGCTTCATCATACTCAGGTGGAGCATCAGTTACAATGCCCAAAATGGTTAGTTCTTATATAAATTGAGAGAGAGAAGAGAAGAGATAAGTCCAAGGATCATAAGGACACTTTTAAAGATGATAAAATCAGTTACATATGTATGAAAATAATATGTTTGATGAACCATGCAAGGTTAAGAAACATAAGTGTCCATCCAAGTCATAAAACTCATGAAAAGTGGCATGAAACTCCTCATTTTGGCCCAAAAAACTACCTTCATGATTTAGACTTTTATTAGGGATAGGTATAATTATTAGAATTAATGGTAAGTATTTCAAACATGCGTTTTCATGCATTGGTTGCAAGCCTAGTCACCTAGAATCATCTGGGAATGAGCCATCATCATCTATAGTCTAAAAAAATATTCTTTCATGTACCCTACACACTTGGCCTTTAAAAAAGAATCAGTTTTACATGAAAATAATTTTAAGGGAGTATATGACACCTATAAAGACCCTCCATTGACTTCGAATCATCAGACACACCTTAAAATTAGTCTACTTGAAGTTTTCCACCCTTCTCACCATCATCCACATTGTTAGTTTTGACTAGATGAGATGAAACAGATAATTGAGGCACTTTTGAGTTATCTTAGGGCATAAAATTGACATGGGGAGTTATATTAAGTCTTAATATTCCCATCCATGTGATTTTTATCTCTTGAAACCCTTAGGAACCTGTACAACACATAAAAATATTAAGAAAATCTTATTATGTACTCTGTACATACAATTATATATAGTATAAAAGTATAGGGGTGAGAATAAGAGAGTCCTATACAAGGTAAAATCACTATTATTTACAAACTATTCCATTTTATTAGCTTTCCAACTCCATTTCCTCAAACTAGTCATTAAGAAGGGTTTGTAAGGGTTTTGAGCAGTTTTGACTCTTTAGCATTGTTCATAAAAACTTGAAATTCAAAATACAAAAAAATGTCACAAAAATTATGTTAAATGACCCTTATAACACCTCCAAACTTATTTTTCCCCCATGCAAAGCTTCAAGAGAAATGTGAGCTTCCAAATTTGACCTATCAAGCTTGTATCTCTATTTCCTGCATGTTTAAGTTGGTTTCTGAGCCAAAAGTGACATTTTCATAATTTAATATACATAAAAATTGATAAAAACACATATATTATGCCCCCATAAACATTTCTTGATAGGTTTTTATGTTTAAATCATGTGGAAAGTGAAGGTGACTATCCATTTGGCTTCTAAGCCTAAATCTTGCCTAGTAGGCCTACATACACGCTTGTGGTTTAGATCATCCAACTTAGTTAATTTGAATTTAAAATTTTTTATCAACTCTATTATTACCATATTAATATGTTCCAATAGGTATAAATTCCTAAGGCTAAAAATGAACTTGACCTTTCATTTGGGCACTAGGTCATAACCATGCCTAATAGGGTAATTGTAACCTTGGGGTTCTAGGACACTTTATTTAGTTTCATATCTCTATGATTGGTTTAATGATTGGGATAGGTATTTTTAAGCTTATAAATCATTATTGGAAGGTCTTACTAGTCTC